>MJUU01018672.1:70224-89453 GCA_002080025.1 Modiolus philippinarum
TGCAAAATTTGGTCAAACAAAATAAAATTAAAGAGGCTAGATCCTTTAATTACTCATACAGATATATTGATGATGTCTTGTCGCTTAATAATAGTAAATTTGCCGACTATATTCCATTAATATATCCCCCAGAACTTGAAATAAAGGAGACTACAGACACTGACCATTCTGTTTCGTTTTTAGATTTACTTTTGGAGTTTGACGACAGTGGCAACCTTAGCACACGAATTTATGACAAAAGAGACGATTTCAATTTTGATATTGTAAACTTTCCACACCTCGACAGTAACATTCCGTCTTCCCCATCGTATGGAGTATATATTTCTCAATTAATCCGTTACGCTAGAGCATGTAGTCACTATCAAAATTTTTTGAAACGACACAGATGTTTAATTCGTAAACTTTTAAATCAGGGCTTCGAGAAATGCAGATTAATAGTTTTTCTGAAGAAATTTATTGGACGATATCCAGATTTGATTGATAAATATTCAATTCCTATTTCCAATTTTATTGAAGACGGTTTTGTTTAAGTTTTGGCTTCTTTCTTTATATTTCTCTTCTTGCCACTCCAGTGTGATTTGTGCACCGAGCGACAAAAACATTGTAGTGAAACTGAGATATAAAGGTAGCCTAACTCGTTGAGTTAGGGAAGATCTTCTTTGGCTCAATTGGTTAGAGCGCTGCCTTTAGATCTCGACGTTGTGGGTTCGATCCTCACCAGTGCCATGTGATTTGACCATCATTGTTATTTCACAACATTGGCGCTGCGAGCACTTACTAACGGTGGAAACTGGGTATCCTGAGGTGAAAATCTACCAGTTCAGTCACCTGAGGTGACAGTGTTGATGTAAATATGTATATATGTAAATAGTTGTGAGATGAAGGCAGAGAGGTTCCGAGTGAGGTCACATTCCACTCGGTGAGTGAGCCATATGCCACTCACGTGTTATCAGGGTGTTTTCAGTAGTAAGAACCTGCGGTTCGCGGCAGGATGGTCACACCCCTAAAAGAGAAAAGGGGGAGGGGGTGTAGTGAAACTGAGATATAAAGGTAGCCTAACTCGTTGAGTTAGGGAAGATCTTCTTTGGCTCAATTGGTTAGAGCGCTGCCTTTAGATCTCGACGTCGTGGGTTCGATCCCCACCAGTGCCATGTGATTTGACCATCCTTGTTATTTCACAACAACATTTTACCTGTATGACACTAGGCTTGTACATCGAACGACAAAAACATTTTACCTATGTCAGAAAAAATCTATAGGTTATGACAGGAGGCATACCACTTATTCGCCCTCCCATTGACTCTTATGTTAAATTCCGGGATTTCAAAAATATGTCAATTGAATTGATTTTGTGCATAGTCGCAACAGAGAATTTTCGGTATTTGGTCGTATTTCATTCTATCCGTTCTAGCTTGTTACGCAACTTAATCATGTTTTTTAACTGTTCTTTGCTCTCTGTCGTTCATCTGGAAATATTCTATGATCTTGCTGATTATAACATGTATCAATTGGCTGGAGTCACTACAAATTATAAGGCACTATTTTTTTATAGTACTATTTTCGTGGTCTGTCAAATATTGGCGTATTGAAATAGTGAAGTGCCCCCTGACAATATTATGGGCACACAGAAGCTATAGTTAGTCGTCATATAAGCGGGAGGTTGATGCATCATTAAACCTGGTTTAACCCACCATTTTATTTATAAAATGCCCGTTCCAAGTCGGGAATATGACGGCTTGCCAAAAATGTTCTGTGTTGGATTGTGTTTCCCTGATTTAGTCGAATGTTATACGGATTTTCCTTACTGGTCTCTTCCTTTGATCGTTTCGGACTATTATTGTCACTTTCATGTCACAACAGGGTCAAAGGATAAAATCGTGCAAGTTAGATATAAAAGTAAATAAAATTTCGGTGCGAGTAAAATCGTACCTGTAACTAATAATTTGATCAGTTGTTCTGAATCTGATGTACAGAAGTGGAAAATAGGGGTTTTTAGTCAATATTTTTAACTTAAGACACTCTTAGGACACCTCTTTTGATGTCTTAAATTTAGGATTGATTTTAGGATATATCTTAATTTAGGACCCGTTCGTTAACCTGACTTAGGACTAAAATATGTCATAAGACCATCTAAAGACATATCTTAGTCCTAAGACAGCGTCGTTAACACGACCCCTGTATGTTTCTCCTGTAGTGAACGGAGATATAAGTACATTGCTATAAATAGAGAACAAGCATACTTCGTGAAATACCACTACGAATCGTAAAAAAAAAATACACAGAGGAAAAAGTGATAACAAAATCAAAGTTAACAAAATCTCTGATCGACAATAAATGTGTCAAGTTTGGACGACTTGTTTTTCAACGGGCTATCGGAATTCAAGTGTGAACAATTTTTGCACCTATTTTAACCAATCTGTTTATCTATTTTTTTAGGCCTAATTCATCGAATGGCTTCTTCAATGAGGTAGGGCGCTTAAAGCGTGGATTTTGTTCACCACTAAAGTCAATTTCTAAACATGTAAAAAATTATGAAATATATATTCACAGATTAAAAAATACTGGGGCTTTGATAAGATGTTAATATAAGGTGCGAGGCTGAGAAAGTAATTTTTCATGTCTTTAAAAAAGCCGAAAATGCATTTTTGCATTTATAAGGCAATTTCTTGACCTTAGAAATGGGAATCCTCCAAGAAGGACCTACAGAACCAATTAAAACCAAAGGTTTTTATGCAGGTCTTTAAGATCAAAGTATGTACAAATAAATTTAATTTTGCTTCTCGAGGTGCTTCATTTTCAAAATCGAACTTTTCTTTTAAAAAATCAGAACGACTTTTATCGGCGCTTTGATTAGCTGTATATATGAAAAAGAAAGGAAATGGGGTAAATGTCAATGAGACAGCATCCCATATCCAGGTTAAAACGACCCATAGTTTAAATTTCATTCTGTATACGTTACCCGGGTAGCTCAGTCGGTTAAACAGATGACTTCAAATACATCGTTTGTTATATACCAAGGATCGAATCTCGCCAAAGAACTTTTTAGCTCACCTGGCCAAAGGCCATGTGAGCTTTTGCCATCACCCGGCGATCGTCGTCCGTCCGTCCGGCCAATACTAACCAAACTTGGCCTGAATCATTACTTGGGTATGCTCTTTCAAGTTTGTGGTTTTTATGACCGTAGACCAAACAACATGGCCGCTGTTACTAAAAGTAGAACATAGGGGGTTAATTGCTGTTTTTTGCAAATTACTCAAAAACCGTTACAGATATCAAAAATCTGACGGGGTAAAAATGACCAGCATGATAAGATCTACCCGCCCTGCAATTTTGAAGAATATCCGATAACCCATTTTGGAGTTATTGCCCCTTTTCCTTAAAATTTTCGTTTTTTTTTTTGTTACTTTTAGTCTTATATATTGAAAATGGTAGACGATAGAAGTGAAGTTTCAATTACAAAAATGGTCAGCATAGTAAGATCTACATTTCCTGCAAGTTTGAAGAAAATCTGACGACCCACATAGGAGTTATGGTCCCTTTTTCTTTGAATTTTCACAATTTTATAACATTTTTACTTTTATTTCAAAAACTGTTTGAGATGGAGGTTAAATGTGAATTACAAAAGTGTTGAGCTTTTCCAGGACTACAATTTCTACATATGTCCAGCAGATTAGCATCTCATCCAAGATGGCCGCCACTAGGGGACATAGTTTAACATTGGACCCTGTGGGAAATGCATTCAAAGATCTTCTCCTCTGAAACCACTGAGCCAATGTGGACCAAATTTTGTCACAATAGTCCTCAGTTGGTCCCCTTTAAAGTTTATGATTTTTGTGGTTGTACCTCAGCCAAGATGGCCGCCAGCGGGGAACATAGTTTAACATAGGGACCCTATGAGAAATACATTCAAAGGTCTTTTCTCCTGAAACCACGTGCACTATAAGCCAATAGGAACCAAACTTGGATACAATTGTCCTTGGCTGGTCCCCTTTAAAGTTTGTGATTTTTATGTTCGTTCCTCATTCAAGATGGTCGTCAGCACAGGACATAGTTTAACATAGGACCCTATTGGAAATGTATTCAAAGATCTTCTTCTCTGAAACTACTGAGCCAACTGGAACCAAACTTGATCACAATAGTCTTTAGGTGGTCCCCTTGAAAGTTTGTGATTTTTATGTTCATACCTCATTGAAGGTGGCTGCCAGCAGAGAACATAATTTAACATAAGGACCCTATGGGAAATACATCCAAAGATTTTCTCCTCTGAAACTACCAAGCCAAATTCAACCAAACTTGGTCACAATAGTCCTTTTCTTGTCCCCATCAAAGTTTGTGATTTTGACGTTCGTACCTCATCCAAGATGGCCGCCAGCGCGGAACATAGTTTAATATAGGGACCCTATGGAAAATGCATTCACATGTCTTCTCCTCTGAACCTACTGAGCCAATTGGAACCAAGTTTGGTTACGATTGTCTTTGGGTGTTCCCTTTCAAGTTTGTAATTTTTATGTTTGTAAGTCATCCAAGATTGAAAATGTAACATCTGGTGAACTGATTTATAGTACGAATGGGTGGTCTTTTCGTGAAAATGAATAAAACCAGTCACCAGGAGAGCGATACAGGCTCATGTGAGCCTCTAGTTTGTTTTTTGTTTTGTTTTTTTCTTGTCTTTGTTAATTGTTTTAAATTTACCATTTAATGTATATATTGGTATCTATATTTTCATGTTTCCAAATGATTAATCTCTACACCGTATTAAAAAAACACTGAAATAAACATGAGATACAAACTTTTTACTCCCGCAGTCCTGTATCACAATTATAAACTTCCTAATCTTTGTTTTCATCGGATTGATGCTAGAAAAGATTTAGTTTCTACCAACGTATACTACGCAAGCAGCGCAAATGTTGCTTAATCTTAAAATTATGATTATGTAAACAAGAACAGGACAGTTGATATCAGAACCATTGAAACCACTCATTGAAATTGACTACTTAATTACTCCGACTTTGAACATCGTATTCTTTAGGTATCTTGATATAATCCATATATTATCATGCATTGCCATCGACTAAGGTAAAGTAAGTAAGAACCAAACCGTCAGTCAAAAGAACGAACAATCCATGGACAAAGGCAACATCGGAAACACTAAGAAACAAGAACACCACTTGTGTACGGGACAAGAAAGAAAAATAAAGACACACATACAGATGAACAACACGGACCCAATAAAAACAAAAACTATCAGGTATACCGGTAAAGTAAGCATCTCCTGCTTCTTATAAGACACCCGCCGTGTTGAACATGTCAACTCCGGTAGTAAAGTCAAAATAGAGTAAAAACAAATTTTAGTTGTAGAGGGAAAGATCTGTGTCATCTGGGAAACAGATATCCCGTAACGATCCACAAGATCGTGATGTCGGCCGTAAAACTTCTGTAGTGATGACTTTAAGTTTTTGGTAACGTACCCTTGCTTAAGTAGTCTATTTGTAAGCACCTGGGCTCTATCAAGGAAGTCACTGTAACGACCACAAACCCTTGAGTAGCGAATGAGTTGTGAGATGTAAACTCCATATGCTGGTGCTTTTGGAATGTTGCAACAAAGAAAAGGGAAGTTGACTATTAAAAAAGTGAAGTCATCGCGTTTGTCATACAACCTAGTTTGCAATGTATCTCTGTTGTCAATTTCAAGATGAAGGTCAAGGAACGAGGCCGATGTGGAAGTATCTGTAGTATCCTTAATTTCAACCTCTTTTGGATCAATAAGATGAAGAAAATCACCAAAGCGAGGGTTGTTTAGTGATAAAATATCTATATAATGGAAGCCGAAATTAAAGGACTGGGCCGATTTTTGTCTTTATTTTGAAGAAGCCCTTCAATGAATTCTGCCTTATAAGAGTGGAGAAACAGATCGGCTAAAAGAGGTGCACAGTTTGTGCCTATTGGAATTCCAATGGTCTGTTGAAAAACAAATCCTCCAAACTAGAAAAATATATTGTCAATCAGAAACTACCATTTTAATCACTTATTCCTCTGTGTATTTTTCTGTGATTCTGAGTCGTATTTCACAAAGTATGCTTGTTCTCTGCCTGTGACAATGTACTTATTTCCCCCCGAGGGAACCCCGGGGTATAGAAATAGGACCTAGTATCTCCGGCTTGCGGGGTATGACCCTTCCTAAACGGGGCTGACCCCGAGGGAACCCCGGGATATAGAAATAAGACCAATTCCATGGTTGTGCGGGATTAATAGATACACAACCCATCTTTAGGATGGGATGTAAACTCAGGTCCTCGTGTTGGAAGAAATGCCACGCTTCCTGCACGTTAAAGAACCCTTGTAGCAAGCTCTTTTTTGAGTGGTCCGTAGGTGATCGGCTACAAGGCTAAATTCCCGCCCCTTTCGATTTCACCCAGTGGCAGTTAGAATTTCCCGTCCCATGACCCTTTCCATACCCAAAAGTGATAATTATTAACAAACTTGTTCTCGCCTTGATATAGCTGAAATATTGCTCAGTAGACGTTAAACAATATTCAATCAATCAATCAATCAGTATACTTATTTCTTCGTTCGCCGTTCTTACGGGAGAAACATCGATGAATTTTATCTTTCAGTCGAGATTTCAGTTGTTCATAAGGAATGTTAGTATAAAGTGTGGAGAATTCAAAATTGTAATGCTGTTACAATGCGATAATGATCTCGATTTTAGGATGTAAAGCAGATCTTTAGAGTTTTTCTTAATATCCACATTTAATTTACACCACTTCTTGAAAAGCTAGTATCACAGTTTTTTTTTTTTTTTTTTTTCTTTTTTTTTTTGAAGGCCCTCCTTAACGGCTGTCAAGATGGAGGTTAAAAGCTTAGAAAAAGGTTTTGTTTAACATTTTTGCAGGTCCAGCGATGTACCGTTGTTTGTATGGGCATTTGTGTAATTTTGGTACCCAGTACAAGGAAGGGAGATCTTCATCTTTGGTTGAGATCTCCTCCTTAAACAGAGTAGTAGCTGTGCTGGTTGGATTGCCCTGGGAGTTACCAATACCTATTTCGTTCTTTAAGCATTCGATGTAATGATTTTTACATATGAAAATGATGTTATTAGGGGCCTTATCTGCCGGAACAACAACATATTTGTCGTGAATTTAGTGTTAATAGCCTTGGTCTTTAATTTGACTGTAGCAGAGAAATACCTTGGGTATAAATATGTGACGCAATCGATTGGTTAAATATAGCGTCTTGGGTATAATTTAAGACACGGGCATTTAAATTATAAAGTGAACAAAGTCTACGCTTTAAGCGCCCTACCTCTTGAAAATCAAAACAAGCCCAATCCTTAAACTTAAGTTTACGTAATGAAGACGATATTGTATCACGAAACAACACTCGTTTTTGTGATTGTCTTGATCTTACTATCTAAAAGAGCTCAAAATTAGGGATACTACAAAAACTTCCACATCGGAATCATTCCTTGAGCTTTGTATTCAAACTTGACAATAGAGACTACAAACTAGGCTGTATGACAAACTCAGTTATTTCTCTTTTCCAAAAGTCAACATCCCTATTCTTTGTAGCAACATTCCGACAGTGTCAGCATATAAAGGTTTCATTTCTCAACTCTTTCACTAATAAAAGGCCTGTAGTCGATACAGTAACTCACTTGACAGAGGTCGGTTGCTCACATAAAGGCTATGTTGCCAGTATCTTGAAGATGTCACTGCAGAAGTTTGACAGTCGGTATCACGATCTTGTGGACTACTATAGGATATCTATTTCCCAGATGACAACATACCTTTCCCTTTAACAGCTTAAGTTTGATCATCTGCTCGATTTGACTTTACTCTAGGAATAGACATGTTCAACTCGGCAAATGTCTTGTAAGAAGCAGGAGATTCTTACTCTACCATTATACCTGATATAATACCAATGGTTTATAATTAGATCTTTTAGTTCATCTGTATGGGCGCCTCCAGTCGTTCATATGTGGTGTGTTTATTTTTGGTGTTTCCAATGTTGCTGTCAAATGATGTAGCGTTTTTTTTTGTTTTTTTTTTGTTTTTTGTTTTTTTTTGTTTTTTTTAATGGGGATCTGAAATTTTTAATAATTTTACTAAATATCTTGAACATAATCACTTCCTTTTCTGGTTTCATTGTAAAGTTATATTTTTTAAAAAATTTTTGATTAAAACCGTCATTTTAAAACAATTTCCTGAAGGTATTGTACCAATTTTGTGTAATTACAGCTTTCAGCCTTGAGTTGAAAACCTTTGGCAGAACATATCTATATATAAATTAGCACATGTGTAATTATTCGCTCTGCATTATACCTTATAACAAAATACAGAAGTAACCTTAAGGAGGTAAGCTCATCGAATTTTGCGATTTCTTCCAGATATTAAGACTCCTTTGGTTTAATCTATTACAAAAACAAAAAAAAAACATTCTAATTTAATTTTAAGCCCATATAATTTCTTTTTTTCCCCACAATTTCATATTTGCTGTTACAATTTTATTCCATTCATATGTTTGGCCACATTTATGGTCAAACCTTGACAATATTGAACCTTTGAAATATTCAGAGGAGTTCAGCTTTCCTGCCAAATTTTCAATCACTTATATGTAAAAACCTATCAATTTTGTTCACTTAAATTACTCCTTTATCAATATTTCACGGAAAAATACATTGATTTAAAATACTTTTTATTTTCTTAATGAACAGGTTAATAAGTGTTGCACCCATTTTGTGCAAAAACTGAGTTTATTCTTCATAAGTAAAGGATTAAAGGTTAAAGTGGCAAGGTTAAATGAACAAATATTACATCAATCAACACTGATGGTTGCAGTTACTAGAGCTTGGCTCACTTTCATTACGTCATCGCTCAACTATCATGATGTGAAAGCCAGATTGTGTTCCATTGGCTCAAAAGGATTAGTCATTGCAAAGATTTGTTCACAACACCTGTATGTGAATGGATGCATTGTCCACCTAATGAAAAACCCGCCAGTTCTGATCAATTTAATTCCATAGAACAATGAAATTAGTTGAAATGAGTAATTATCGACATTAGTCCATGAAAAGAAAAAAAAACATGATTGGCTTACACTACTTCATAGACTGTTCTTGTATAAAAGTGCTACATACGACAACAATTATGTTTCAGTTAATTGAAAACTGTCGTCATTGAAAGAAATCTAGAGAGACAAGACAACACAAAATATTTAAAATTACGAAAATCATTAATATTATAGAGCAGTAATTGTCAGGAATCAGTTCTTCATGGAGCAAATTTTTTGCTTTGAATATCAAAACAAGTTAACGATTAAATCAAACTTCACAACTCCGCTAATTCAAGGTCTAATACAATTATTGATAACAATGAAAGAGTATGAAATAAATGCACATGAGACAAAACTTTTTCTACAAAAACATGGCAGCACAAAGCAATGGAACAACAGTTTTAATGTTGTTTTTCATCTTGAAGTCACCACGAAGCCTTCAACAAAGAGCTTTGCTACATATGTGTCAGACGGTCCCTAACACCGTTTTGAATGAAATTCATATGAAAGCCACATTCTTGTTTATTTAGCCAATGCATGCGGGATCATCAACAAACGTAAAATTAATTGACAAAGCGCTTTTCCAATCACTGTCAGCCATTGCTCAACAAAAAATTTTTATTATGATGTTTCAATGCCCAATTGAACGAGGATAACAAGTTTCTGAATTTATTACCTGTAAATCATAGATCTTTTGAATGACTTGTGTGTCTGATTCACAGAAATTCTATGGTCATTGAAAGATATGACGTGTCAGTGTCCTAAATGAAAGAGGACATATTCAGCTAGATTTACGTCTCGACGGATTCGACTATACCGATTCTGACTTTTTCCTAGATTGACTCACTTACAGTGTGACGGGTGCTGTTCACAGAACAGGACATCATTACCCCCCCCCTTCCAGAGTACAGTTTCAAGGATTCACAGTGTCAGTGCCTTGGTTTTGAATGTAGTGTTTTTTTATTTCTGTGTTTTGTAAGCTGTATAGCTGCCTACCGTCATTGTTTTTTGGTGTACTCGTTTTTGCTATGTCTTCGGACTTCGATTGCTCCTTCGGTATTTTACTTTCGTTGTTTCACACAACACAGTTTTACATTCAGGAGTGTATTCTACTGCTATTGTATACTACAACGACTCTGTATACCCACAATTTGAAAATATTTTTGCATGTGTATTATTTACAAAATGGTGACTGAACAACGTTTCGAAAGACTGAAATCGCAACACTCAAAGATTAACAGCTGCTAATAGAAACTGGACATGTTTAACAGAAACATTGTATTTTAAAGACACGGACAGTTACGTGCAATCAACAAGCAAGTAGTACCAAATAAAATCTACAAATGCAAGCCAGTAGTGATAATGCAGTTAATGAGACAAAAAAGCAAGAGATTACACTTTAACCAATTGAAATTTTATCTTTTTTTATTACAGACAAGTTAGTATTCTCCTAAGTATGTAGGACCATGGAGAGGTGTCCGTATTAAAAATGGCTTGTGTTTAATTTGGATAACCAAAAAAGCGTTTCGTCATTAACCAAGATTTAAATTAAAGAAAAATACCATAACAATAGTTTCCTAGTTATTGAAATTAAAAAAAACTAAAAGAAATTGAGAAAAAAATCTTTCGCTTAAATCCTGTTGAGGTGGGAATAGAGTCAGTAGCCATTTGAGTACGGCAAGAAATGGATAGGGTTTTGGCACCTCTATCTAGTTCATGAAAACTCGGTAAGTTTCTGATATAAAAATGTTTGATAAAATGGTATTCGTTGTTCGGATAATACAGGTAATATGACTTCCCCCCCCCCCCGAAAAAAAAACAAAAAACAAAAAAAAACAAAAACAAAAATGAAGAAGAAAAAGTAAACTGATGACGGAACCATCTTTTGTCTCTCCGCATTCATTAGTTGACAACAAAAGGTGTGTCGTATAATGACACAAAGCTAATATTTTACGAAAGGATATGGAGTAAACGAACATGAGAGCATATCACCTATGTTAACTCCATCTGCAATTGATTTTAATAAGCTATATGGCCATTTCGGAAATTAATTCCTCATCAGCAGCACCAGGACCCAAACATAGTAAATTCATAATTTCAAAAACATTGTTTAAAATGCATAAAACCAAACCGAATCTGAATTGTTTTACCAACTCCACACTGCACTAAAAGACAAACTCCTGTATTAAATATTTTACGAAAGGATATGGAGTAAATGAACATGAGACGATAACACATATGTTAACTCCAACTGCAATAATTTAAATGAGCTGTATGGCCATTCCGGAAATTAATTCCTCATCAGCAGCACTATGACCCAAACAAAGGAAATCCAAAATTTCAAAAAATGTTTAAAATGCATAAACCCATACGAAATCCGAATAATCAGTAATATGAAATATAGCTAAGGACAAAACTACGGTAGAGGGGGTTAAGGCTTGGGTTTTAGAAGTTACATAAATTTAGATGATAGTTATAAACAAAGTCTACACATGAGATATAATCACATGTACAAGTACACCATATCTAAGAAAAATAAATAGCATACATCTCAACACGGGGAATTGTTTTACCAACTCCGAACTAAGTTCATTCAGCAGCAACTACGGATGAATGTCATCGACGGAGATTTAAAAAAAATACCCAAGTTGCATGTCAACACATAATAGATATTGCCTTACATTTTCAGAAATTAAAAGCTCAAAATTTAAAATAGGAGCTCGATCCGCTAAGTGGTACCATGTAATGACATAAATATAGATTACACCACAAGATCATGTTCATTACCATATTTTATCCACTAGAAATAGTTAAATTTTATAATTTTAATTGCGAGGCTTGTCGAGCATTTTCAATTTTTAAATTTAACTATCGAGAGTGGATAATATATAATCGGGATAAAGTGGTGTTATCTTTTTTCTCTAATGATAAATGATGAACACCGAGAATTGTATTCCGAATAAATTTGGCGGGAAATAGTACGGGGCTTTATCCAACGTATGTTGAATATGAAAATTTATCGAACGGGTCAGAACCGTTGTTTAAACTTCACATATCATTAGAGAACCTTTTTCATCGATGCTTTGGGTTAGAAGGAGTTCCAATATGACAAAGTGGCGAAATCACGAACAAGAAAAGTAGATAAGAAAACAAATAAAATTGGAGTTGTACCATGACATGATGAAATTGTAAATCTGAAAATTTCTGCACGGCACCTCAAACTCAAATTTATTATAAAGCCATGTTTATTTATTTGTTTACTATCGTAGAAAACATTCCAACATACTATCGTTGAGAACCTCACATGCTGTCACTATTCTTGAGTTTTTTAAAGTCAGAAAATGCTGAATTCAGACTATTTACTATGGATGTCACTGCGCTCTACACTAGCACCCCCAACAATGATGATATGGTAGCTTTAAGACAATTTTAGACAAAAGATCTAATCCTTATATAAAAAACATTATCCTTACTAGGCTTGCTGAGTTAGTTCTGACACTCAATACCTTTAAATTTGATAGGGAAGTTTAGTCAGTCCAGTGGCGTTGCGATGGGAACCAAAATGGATCCAAGCTTTGCCTTTTTATTTGTCGGCTACCTTGAGGAAAAAAATGTTCTCCGAATATATAGGACCCGTCCCAGAACTTTACAAAAGATACATTTATGATGTCTCTGGGGTGTCCTCTGACAGTGAAGATGAACTTAAGTCTTTCATTGACTATGTTTCCTCGTACCATCCGGCCATCAAATACACTTTTAATACTGCCAAAGATAGTCTCGCTTTTCCGACATTAATTCTTCCATAACGGGTGGGCAGATTTCCACTTCAGTGTTTTACAAACCGACAGAGGCCCACTGGTTACTTAAATTATGGGTCTTGTCATCCTAAGTCATGCAAAGATGCCATTCCAAAGTCACAATTCTTACGACTTCGTCGTATTTGAAGTGACGAGCAGGATTTCAGGACTCAATGCAACAGAATTAAATACCTTTTTTCCTAAGAGAGGCTACCAAAGCAAAATTTGGATCGAGCTATGATTTCAGTTTCCCGCGTGACAAGATCTGAGGCTATGGATAAGAGGGTGAGAAATACCGACGACCGTGTGCAGTTGGTCCTGACATACCACCCTCATAACGAAGCCATCAAAAACATTTTGATCCGTAACTTTAAATCCATAGTTCTCAAGGACGAAAACATGTCAGCAGTTTTCCAGGATTCGCCTCCAATTGCAGCATTCAGAAAAGGGAAGAGTCTAAAACAGCACCTTGTCACTAGCTTTTTCAAGAGTGCTACTCCTCTAATTCCCTGTGAATACAAGGGCACTAGAAAATGCAAGTAATCTCGCTGTCTGACTTGTCCTTTTACTTGGGAAACAGATGAAGTAGTATGACCGATTAATGTCTTCAAACTAAAAAATGGTTTCACCTGCACTACTGAAAACGTAGTGTATGTTGTTGGTTGCAAACGATGCCAGATAATCTATGTGGGCGAGACTTGTCCAAGATTGGGTGATCACTTTATCGAACATAAACAGAGCGTCACCAATAGAAAAGATTGCCCACTAAGTGAACACTTTCGGCGATCCAACCACAGCATAATGGACATGCATATAACTGTCCTTGCGGACTGTTCGACCCTTTGGCATGAATGTTAAGAAACAGACCATTTTATGATTTTACCTCTTTATTTGAAATTGCAAAGTACAGAATGCAAATATTTTATTTTCTTTTTGGATTATGTTCAAGATTAAGCATGATTTTTACAGATGTTTTTTGTTACACGTTTTTCTCGTTTCCCTCACACCTTTTCCCGTTTTTCTTTCCCGGTTGTCCCTATAATTAGGCCGTACTGGTCGAAACGTTGGGCACTCTTGTTTCCACCCGTTTTGAAATTTTTTAACTGTTTTTTAGTTTGTATATTTGATTAAATTTTACTTTTTAATTGAGGCATACCATACCATTTCTACTGTGTTTATTTACGTTAATGTGTGCCCATTGCACAACATTTATTTTTATAACATTATCATACATTGATGCATTATATAAGCCAATAAAAAATTTTGGACATGGCAGTATATGAAAAAGAAAGGAAATGGGGTAAATGCGAAGGGGTATGTTGACTTTTCATACGATGGGGCATTTTAAACAAAAAAGAACTATTTGGTAATGTAACTTACTTTTGAAATTCTGTTCCATTATGGAAATTTTCCCGATATTATATTGGTGTAAAGAAAGATGAGCCGGCGTCATCCAAATTGAGCAAATGGAATAAATTGTATCGTTTACTTACTTTAATCGTTTAGGGGATGATATTCAGAAAAAAGTGTCGTGAATCATTTTTTATCCATGCCATTGGGGTAATTTCAAACAAACTTATTTTTTAAAAAATCAATAGGAATTCCCATGTTTAGCCCAGCTAAGATCGGCAACCAATTAGTATTCAATCAGTTTAAGGCAAAATGGCACGGGGAAAAGTTATAATACAGTGTATTAAAATATTCAACAGTCAGTATAACTATATTTATGTTGTTTTACATTGACAATGGAAAATTATAGCAAGGGTGATAGACAATAGTGCACTCTTCTTCGCGCTGTGCGGTACTGCCCATCACCCTTGCTACTTCAGGTCGTGAACTATTGTCAATCATCCTGGCTACATAGACAACACAACATTTATATATAAGTATTTTAAGTTTTGTCATAGGGGTCAAAATCAAAATCTTCTGATGAACAATGTAACAAAACAAATGACCCAACAGTTATGTAACAAAAGGAACGGTTCAACAGATACATATTAAAAAGAATGTCCCACAGCTAAAACATCGCACTATACCGCAAAATTCCATCTCGGAAGGAATCATTTTAACACTAACGCACTTGGAATGCCTTCAATATTGTTCGGAGCTAGTTAAAAAGCTTGAGAAGATGTCATTTGTATATCTCTGTTTCAATTTATTGTAAGCACATTCTCTAACAGTATGTTTAAATTTGATTGAAGCTTTTTTCCGTTTACTTTCACCTTGTGTATAGAATCACCATCTCTACGAGCCAATCTGAAAACTTCCACAAAACAGTTCCTAATAGATAACTTTAATTTATTTTTGAATTATGCAATTTTCACATATCTGGCGTACCGAACAAATATGCCTTACAATCAATATTACCACGTGAAAATTCGTGACAATGTCTGGAATGATCTATCAAATCAAATCTATCAAAGTCTCGAAAGATTAAAGATGAATTAATTTCCAGCATATGTACAGGCAATCAATCTTTCTGTATGGAAAATAGTTGAATGTGTTTACAGAAGCCAAAATTATACGACAGCTTTTGTTTGACTCTATTCTAATTTGTTTTACAAACTTAATGAAGATTTTTTTTTCAAATTCTAATTTACCCCATTTGTAACAAATAAGCAGATGCCATTAAATATATTATGTAAAATGTGCAATTTACAAAATGTACGTCATTACTTTGAAATATTTCTCACGTAGTTACTTCCAACTATATTTCCTGCTCTTTGTTTAATTTGAACCACAAGAATTTATCACCTGTATTGTGTCTATGTTTGGACTTAATTGTTTAAGGCATTACATATTAATTTCGTATGGAATCTAGAGAAACCCGACAGACATTCAACTTGCATATATCACACTCTCTCTCCCTTTCGTTCGTCGGTTGTCTCATGCCATTGCTAAGTTCTGCAATATCGATCTTTGAACGTTATGCAAATTCATTAATCATAATTTTTCACAGCAAGACTGTGTAATGTCCATTTTTACCATGTTGGGATCGGAAATTATATGGCGTTCATCATGACTGCGAGGCTTAATTATATTGGTATCATAAAAATTGATTTTTACCAATTATAAAAAAAATATATCGCAATAAGTATTGAATTCACAGTATGCCTGGCCACTTGGGATGTAAAATGACAAACGTACGTAACAAGTCTGTTACTTACATTTTTAATTACTTGCATTAAAATGTTACATGGTAGTCGTCAAGGAAAACCCTTTATCGCAGTAAGAATTATTTCTGCAGATGGCCATTTCGACAACTTTTGTCTCTATAGTAAAGATAAAAATCAAAACATGAAAACGCTTACAGAAACTAAATTCACAGTGACTTCGGTATTTTTATTTTTATCACCACTAGGCCGATTCCTCTGCTGGTAGACTGTTAGTCCCAGAGGTTATTCACCAACCTAGTAGCCAGTACTTCGGTACTGGTCCAAAAACCGATTTTATTTGAAAACTTGCAATATCTAAATTTAAGAAAACTTTGTTCAAAATAATGACTGTCCCCCTACAAAGCTCTTTGCTTAGTTGATTGATTTTCGCTCTCCTATTTAGATCCTATAAGTAATTTGTTCTCTATCAGCTTTATTACATATTTCGGTTGATAGATTTTCAAATGTTTTGATTTGATCTACACTGAAGAGACATAAGTTGTCGAAATGTGCATATGCAGAAACTAAATTCAAAGTAACTTCGATATCTGTTATTACATGACAGAAAGGACTTCGCGCGGTCCCGGCTTATGAATAGGCCTGCAGCATCCTCTGAGCTTGGAGTATGAGTCTTCCTAACAGAGGACCCCGATGGAACCCCGGGATATAGAAATAGGACCTAGTATCTCCGGCTTGCGGGGTGTGACCCCCTCCTAAACGGGGGCTGACCCCGAGGGTCCCGGGATATAGAAATAGGACCCATTCCGTGGTTGTGCGGGATTAATAAATACACAACCCATCTTTCGGATGGGATGTAAACTCAGGTCCACGTGTTGGAAGAAATGCCACGCTTCCTGCACGTTAAAGAACCCTTGTAGCAAGCTTTTTTGAGTGGTCCGTAGGTGATCGGCTACAAGGCTAAATTCTCCGCCCTTTTTTATTTCACCCTACTTTTCCAGTGGCAGTCAGAATTTCCCGTCCCATGGCCCTTTCCATACCCCAAAGTGATTATTTATTAAAAACTTGTTCTCGTCTTGATATAGCTGAAATATTGCTGAGTAGACGTTAAACAATAATCAATCAATCAATCAGAAAGGACTTCAAAGGATAAACAAATCAGCACAGAGCAGAGCTGTGTACGAAGGAGATTCCTCATATTTTAGAGAAAGGACTTCAAATGATTTTTTTTTTTGCCAGCAACAACCGGCGGAGGCTAGCAGTTCCACCGAAGTATAGCTTTCACAAAAATGTTTTCGGTTTGTTGTTAAACGCTATATATTCTCAATATCTTGATAGTCCATTAAAATGTGATACATGTAGCGGTATAAAGACAAGTTTAAGTCACATTTAGTATTCTTACTTTGCCAACATTGACTGAAAAAAAAATCAGATCGCCGAAGTTTTAAGATAGAGCTTGCAGATATTTTGACCAACTGATTGTATATTTACTTTTTAGGAAAGTCGAATGATTTTTTTTTCTGTAAAAATGATAATTTTGAAAAATTAGGGTTACTGTTTTTTATTATCATTTACTACTTATTTTTATTTATTTATCAGAATCATTTAGTAGAATTATTTTAACAAAATAAAATGTCAAAGTCTTTAAAGCAAACCTAAACGGAAACTATCAATAAGGGCTTTCTCTATATATTGTACACCTTTTTGTATGGTAATGGCCTTATTTTTTTAACCACAGAGACAATGATCTCACCTTAACTTTCGTAGTTACATAAAACCAAAACTTTGCCCCACATAATCGCTTTTACATGTATTTTAAGAAGGTTTTCATTTATCGTATATACGAATTGATTTAATTAAACATATTCGACGTTGTTCTTTCATTATAACATTATTACCTCAGCACATGATTGGGATTGTATTTTGTCCAGTAGCGACTGTGGCCATTAGGGCTTGCATTGAATTCGTTCTTGTGTAATTTGTCTCTGTTTGATTTTCCTGGTAAACGCCACTGGAATTGCCAGTTTGTTCTTAAGAACACGACCTACAGTAATTAATGTAAAAATGAGTTCTGTAATTCAGAGATAACGTTATGAATGTAATTTTCATTTGGAACAGATCTGCAATGGGAAGATGAATTGTTTAAGAACACATCTAATTAATGTAAACTATCATTGTTAATGCATTGATAAATAATTCATATAAACAAAATATTATAATATCAGGGGGTTTCGGTAACAGTGTACTCGTTCTTGAGACAATTTCTCATTAGATTCACTATCATACCTTGAAATTTTGGGTTTTCTCTTTGTTAATCTGACAACCTGCTAATAGAGCCCACATCTCATAAAGTTTTGAAAAGACACGCGTCTGTAGCGTTGTTCGACATGAAGCTAAGAATTCCACATAACCCGGTACAAGGATCCGTCTTGATCTTACTATGAAGTACGAGCAAAGCTCATTGTTGAAAACTATATGGCGACGTCAAGATGAAGAACAACAATAAAACCGTTGATCCAATGCTTGTTTTTAAGGCGTTTCATTTCGTCTTCGTTTCATTAATTGCTTTTACCGTGTATATTTAGGAACTTCGTATCTTGTGCATTTACTCCATATTCATTCCCGCCGTGCGCGGTCCCGGCTGAAGAATAGGCCCGCAGCATCCTCTGAGCTTGGAGTATGAGCCATCCTAACAGAGGACCCCGAGGGAACCCCGGGATATAGAAATAGGACCCAGTATCTCCGGCTTGCGGGGTGTGACCCCTCCTAAACGGAGTCTGACCCCGAGGGTCCCGGGATATAGAAATAGGACCCATTCCGTGGTTGTGCGGGATTAATAAATACACAACCCATCTTTCGGATGGGATGTAAACTCAGGTCCACGTGTTGGAAGAAATGCCACGCTTCCTGCACGTTAAAGAACCCTTGTAGCAAGCTCTTTTTGGGGTGGTCCGTAGGTGATCGGCTACAAGGCTAAATTCCCCGCCCTTGACGATTTCACCCTACTTTTCCAGTGGCAGTCAGAATTTCCCGTCCCATGGCCATTTCCATACCCCAAAGTGATTATTTATCAACAAACTTGTTCTCGTCTTGATATAGCTGAAATATTGCTGATTAGACGTTAAACAATATTCAATCAATCAATCAATCAACCATATTCATTCATTGGTTATCTATGCTATAGAAAAGGGGTAATATTTAACTTATGTTTTACTGCTACGAGTCATCCTAACAGAGGCGACACGTTTGCCGTGTGTTGAGACCCGTG
>MJUU01018674.1:2725-24033 GCA_002080025.1 Modiolus philippinarum
TTTTCCTTGATATCGCCAAGACCGATCTTCAAATCAAAGTTATAGCTATTTTACTAAAGGATATGGAGTAAATGAACATGAGACCATAACGCATATGTTAACTCCATATGCATTAATTTTGATGAGCTGTATGGCCATTTCGGAAATTTATTCCTCATCAGCAGCACTAGAACCCAAACAAAGGAAATCCATAATTTCAAAAAATATATTAAATGCATAAAACCAAGCTGTATATTTATCAAACAAGTAGATAATGTAAGACATTCGTTCAACCTTGTGTTATCCTTATTTGAATGCTTTGTAGGTAAAGACTAAATTGATAACACATGTTCGATAGCCACACGATTATGACAGCAGGTGGCTATCAGTGGTACAAACAAACAGAGTTAATTTCCGCCTTACAACAGTAAAAAATATCAGTAAGGGTTATTTCCCTTAAATGGCACGAAAAATGTAATATGTTCAAAATTTAAATGTTTTGTATTTTTTATCAAAGAAACTATAGATGATAGAGGTCAACTTCAAATTGCAAAAATGTTCAGCATATCAAGATTTACCCACCCTGAAATTTTGGAGAAAATCCAGAAACCCTTGTAGGAGTTATTGCTCTTTTTTTCACAGAATTTTCAAAATTTTAATATTATGGTCTTTTATTTCCAAAACCATAGAAGATGAAGGTTAAGTGTAAATTGATAAAATGCTTTCCATGCTGTGGGGACTTCAAAAGTGGTGTTGAAAATCGAATCTTGACCGCCATTTTCAAAATGGCCGCCAAAAAAGGCGGGAAAATTCAACATTGTTCGATTTCAATAAAACTTTTTCCCAAATAGATATTGATGTTGCGACTTCAAAACCAGTGTTGAAAATTGTTTGTTGACCGCCTTTTTAAAAATGGCTGCCAAGAAAGGTGGGAAAATTCAACGTTGAACGATTTCAATGAAATTTGGTTTCCAAATAGGTATTGATGTAGCAACTTCAAAACTGATGTTATAAATTGTTCGTTGAATGCCATTTTCAAAATGGCTGCCAAAAAAGGCGGGAAAATTCAACATTGTCCAATTTCAATGAAATGTGGTTTCCAAATAGATATTGATGTTGCAACTTCAAAAAATGATGTTAAAAATTGTTTGTTGAATGCCATTTTCAAAAGGGCCACCAAAAAAGGCGGGAAAATTCAACATTGTCCAATTTCAATGAAATTTGGTTTCAAAATAGACATTGATGTAGCGATGTGTTTCTTCACAATATAAGAAATATGTTTAAACTAGATTATAAAGGGGAACCCTTGCCAAAATTTTTTTATGGAAAGGGGGACGTGGAATGTTTTGATTTCAGCAATATGTATTATCTGAATTAAAAGGGGAACCCCTGCCCAATTTTTTTGAATGATGGTCTGAAATGGGTTGTAATGAATAGTGGGGCTTAAAATTACTGTGGAAACTACAGAATCTACTTGCCCAATTGGAACCATACTTGGTGACAACTGTCAATAGTCGGTACCTATCGAAGAATGTTTCTGGTAAGTCGGCATGTATTCCAAGATGGCCGCCAGCGAGGGACATAGTTTAACATTGAACCCTACAGGCAAAACACATTCAATGACATTCTTCTCTGAAACTACTTGGTAAATTGGAATCACAACTAGGTCACAATAGGCCTTTAATGGTCTTCTTAAAAAATTATGTATGACAAGTCTGCATCTCATCCAAGACGGCCGCCAGCGGGGACCATTGTTTAACATTGGACCCTATGGGGAAAACACGACCAAGATTTTCTCTTTTGAAACTTCTAGAAAATGAGACACTAATTTGGGCTGCAGTTTATGCCAGTCATGGACCAGGTGAGCTATACAGGCTCTTGAGAGCCTCTAGTTAATTGTTTAATGCGCTTGAATATATTGTTATGATTTCTACTTGCTTTATTTTTAGATTTTATTAACCTTATCAAAGCTGTACTCTGTATCTCAAGCCTTTAGATATCATTTAATATAACAGCATCCCTAGTGTGTCAATAAATTGCAACAGGTAAGAAAATAAAACAGTTATGACTGGTATTCCATCCATTGAATTTGGAAAACACCATGTATTGTAAATATATCTCGATAATCTGCTTTATTTTTAATTGACCAAAAGATTTAATGTCAAAGTTTTACTGCAGCATGCATAACGTTTCATGTGTCTTGTTTATTTTTTACTTGTCACAAACTTTTAGTTTTGATTTTGCAATGTTTTCTTTTCTCTATATTGGAAACTCTCAAGACTTTCAGTCATTGATTTTCCTTCGTTTTTTTTTTCTGATATTCATGTTATTATTCTGCCCGTACGGGCTCCTTGATTGACATACTGTCTACTTGACATTTACCTGATTTCTTTTTTTTTAATTATTGTTTACATCACCAAAATAATAAAATTCAATCCAGATCATTCTTACAAAGAAGCCCTGGTTTTATCTTTATAACGGGAGGGCTTAATTGTTGATTCCTCGATTGTCGATTCAAAAATTGTTCAACTTCGGCCGACTTTACCTCATTTAACCTCGCCTGCAAGAGCAATGTCACCAATGCAGCTCAGACAGCAGATGTGGAGGGGACTTTCAAGGCAGTTTTCCGTGTCATGGGCAAATAATCGGGTCGGAAAGAGGTCCCAGCAAAGCTCCTAGCAAGATCACAAAGCATCGCCTAAGGACCTCACAACACAAAGCCCAGTTGAACAATTGCCACCATTCACAACTTTATGCAGCGCTATAAATATAGGATAGCGCTATAAATATAGGATAGATGAAATGCCTACCATCACAAACAAATTGACCATGACGAAAGTCGTGTATCTGTTCAACGAATATGGACTCAAGACTGTTGAACGGCTCAACAATGATCTGCATCAGCATCGAGACCCCAGGTGATTACTTCAGATGGATTCACTGCAATATGACGCAGGTCTGGTCACGGTTGCTCACATCATGTCATTTACCTTCTGGTAATGTTATCTATAGACTCCGGCCAGCAGATAGATGGCCTCAATGACCCAGGTGGTGTTGCCCCATCTCTGCTTTAGATGCTCATCTGCCTAGATTTGTTATGATCAGTTGTAACACAAAGATTCAACGGAAGATGCTGATGCAGATAACACTTGCTTCGTGACGCGACATTGATACATTTACACCAAACCCACCAGTAAAGGATCGTTCTCTCTCGCAAATTTCCTCAAACACATCTCTGAGTTTGCCATCGACTACGACAAGATCGACTACTGAACTTAAAGTCCAACCAGTCAAAGATAAACTGCAGATTTCATATGAAGCGGTGCGATTCCATAGTTGTTACCAGAGTACTCAGTTCAAATGGTGCTTGGCTGAAAAAAGCGGACGCGGGACAACCCGCATTTTAAACGATCAAACGCCACCGTGATTGACCACTTAATGTGACCGTATTAACTTCGCTATTCTCTTCTACTTGAACACCGCCTTGAGCAACGGCTCGTAAGGCATCAACGATATCAACGTTAAGACAGAACCAGCTCAACATGCACAAGGATCAGATCGTCATAGGTTAAAAAACAAGAATTTGTTAATTTCGTTATAAAAATAACAGAAGTTGCATAAAAACAGTAAATATCGTAATGCTGTAAACGTGTTTGTGAGAGCAACGCTCATCAATAGCAAGAGCTATCAAGAACATTCCATGTCGACAACAATATCAATACCCTGCTTAGGTTAGATTTTAAGATGTAGACTCACGCTAGGTCCTAAAACGGCTACACAAATGGTGAATGCATCGTCAACATCATCAACATCATGGTTAACAGCGACATCATCTATGGAGGTTATGTTGATGGCACCAAACAATCAACCATATACATGCTTCGATCCCGGCATGAAGATCCTGCAAATCTGTAAGATTCTAGTGTTCTTTCCCATAAACATTAGAAAGAATAAATCTCGTGCAAACTATCTCACCAATTAAGATGCCGCTCTATCGACCTATGTAGAGATCCACCTCAGCATTGGCATGCATATTCATGAAAGTATAGTTTATTGACTTATTATTAAACGGTTTGAACTTGACGAAAGGTTAAGCTGACAACCCACAACGGGTAGCTAAAAGAGGTTGTCGAGTCCGCAATTTCGTTTTCAAACCTCAGATGGAAACAGACGAAAATCACAAAGCTCTTTCAAAAAGGCTCCGGTTGTATGCACCGTTCAGTTAAAGGAGAGCATGCAGAGAGTTTTTTTACCTGTAATAGCCGGAATGGTCATGAAAGCCCTCCCCATAGTGGCCCAGACCTAAAATAAAGGGCTACGCCGAGCGCAGCATGATACGACCGCAGCATGTCGACCACTGAAATTTTAACAAAAGTTGTTCAGAGTTAATGTGGACACAGTAAAGAGATTGACACAATAATTAGATGGACACAAAAAGAAGCTTGACACAGTTATTAGCTAGGATCAAAATAGGGAAAAATTCAACCCTTTCGATCACTTATTGATGAAAAAAACGTAAGAGCTATGCAAAATATGTACTATCAACTAAAACTTTACATCCATAGAAATTCAGAAAAAAAAAATCCATCGAAATGTGATGAAAAATAAATTTTGACATATTAAGAAAAATTGCAATTTTGGCCCCTTTGGCCCCTTGTAGCATGGAAACGGTAAGAGCCACGCCAAATCCGTTGCATACCTCTGAAAGCGTAGATCAAGAGGAATCCAAAGAAAAAAATCCCATTGAAATCCGATGAAAAATAAAGATTTGACATATTTAGAAAAATTGCAATTTTGGCCCCTTTGACCCCTTGAAGCTCGGAAACCGTAAGACCTACACAAAATCCGTTGCATATTACTGAAAGCTTAGATCAAGTTGAATCCAAAGAAAAAAATCCCATCGAAATCCGATGAAAAATAAAAATTCTACATAATCCGCAAATTCGCAATTTTGGCCCCGTTCGGGACTCATAGCTGGGAAAGGAAACAAGTTATCAAAAATCTCATAGCTGAGCGCCATATTAATTTTTCACAAGGAATCCATTAAAAAAACTGCATCAAAATCGGACTTAAAATAAAAAAAATATTTTTTTGGAGATTTGCCCTTGTTGGGCCCCATTTATCTCGTGAGCGGTACATGCTACGTTAAATCTGTTGGCATACTTCGGATTGGAAATTTCCTCAGGAGCACACTGAAAGAAACCCCATAAAAATCCGATTAATAATACAGATTCTAAAGACAAACATGTGAAAACACCCAATTTAACCCTTTTTGGCCCCTTTTTTAAAAACGGGTGGGGCAACAATGACCAAAACTGAGCCAAACCTTCCTTTTGTACCAAAGAACATTATGTTAAAATTTCATAAGGATTGATCTACTGGAACTAAAGTTATTGACCAAAAACTAAAGTGTCTACAGACGACAACGACAACGACAACGACGCCGACAACGACGACGACGACGACGAAAGCACCATACCAATATACGACCGCAAAAATTTTTGCGGTCGTATAAAAATTCTACATGCACTGGATGTAGGCTCTTGGAGTGCTTTTGATTGCTCTGTCATTTCCAAAATTATCTGTTTTGAGTTGTACTTGAAGCATGGCAGGTGCATCCTAGCCGCCTAGGTCTCTTTCGCAAAACATTATCTGTCCGCATCATCCTGGGTGATGGGCTGTCTTTGAAGCGTGGTTACCAATTCGCCGATTGTTCTGACCTAATCTTAGCTATGTTTTGGCCTGATCTTAGGGCCTAATAGCCAATTTAAGAACTATACCCTGATCGAGTTGCTCCTACAATGAATACATTTCCAAATGAATATCGCAGCAACAACCAAAAATCTTAAATCCAGAATACATGGCAATATAACAATCACATACAGATAGAGAACGCAAATAAGCTCTGTAATTCTCGTCATGTGACTTCAGATGAAAAACATCACAAAAGTATGGGTTTTTAGTAACAAAATATCATCTATATAAAGAAAGCTAAAATTAAAGAATTGGGCTACTTTTTATTTTTATTTTGAAGAAGCCCTTGTTGAATTCAGCCTCATAAGAGCGGAGAAACAGAACGGCTAAAAGAGGTGCACAATTTGTGCCCTTGGAATTCAGATGGTTTGATGGAAAACATGTTCTCGAATCTCAATTCTAGAATTTCAGATTTTAATGATCCGAACACAGAAAAGGCCAAAATAATGTAAATTTGGAAATATTGAAAATTTCCATTCTCAACAATTTTATCAAAATTCTAAATGTGCAACTGTAATTTTCAAGGACAATATATGTTTGATACAGCGATGGCTGAAATTGTTGAAATGAACGAGGTAAACGCAAACAAATTGTATTTTTCACATTTTAGCATTTATAAGAGTTATTTTGTACGAAAGCCGATTAGGCTCACAAAGAAAAAAAAATCTTATCGCGTAATAACGAGATATTTATCTCGTAATAATGAGATAGTTTCTGGATATGACACGTAGTTTTTCGTTATAACGCGATAATTATCTTGTTATAACGCGCTAAGGGTGTCTTGTGTTGTAATAACGAGAAAATTGTCATTTTTTCTCTTTATAACGCGATAATTATCTCGTTATAACGAGATAACTATCGTGTTTTAACGAGATAATTATTGCGTTATAACAAGATTATTATCGCGTTATAACGAGATTATTATTGTGTTATAACAAGATTATTATCGCGTTATAACGAGATAAATGACAATTTTCTCCGTATTACGATATAGGACACCCTTATCGTGTTATAACGAGATAATTATCGCGTTATAACAACAAAATATCATGTTATATCGAGAAACTATCTCGTTATTACGAGATAATTATCTCGTTATAACAACAAAATATCATGTTATATCGAGAAACTATCTCGTTATTTCGAGATAATTATCTCGTTATTACGCAATAAGAATTTTTTCTCTTTGTGACCCTAATCGGCTTTCGTAATTTTGTTTTTAATCCACAGACAATGAAAAAAATAGTGTGGTCGGCATCTATTCTTTGTATTGCTGAATTATTTAGGTTCCAGTCGATACTATTTTAAAGCAGACCTGGTCTATAGAAATGGAACATGCTCAAAAGAGAAAATTAGAATGAAAACGAAAATTAAAAACTAATCCGAAGTCGGGATTTCATGCATTCAAAGCGGAATCACGCTAGATATTATATACATCATATCAAATTGCTATGAATATTTTCCCTTTCTAACTCATTTGTTAAGAGGACGAAATTTCACAGATATTTGAACATCACATCCGGAAGAAATTTTCTCTGACATATGGACTAGAAAGGTACAGAAACTTCAACGTGCACAAAGTGGCCAATCGATGTAGTAGGAGGATAAGTAGAAGGTGACTCTATTTCGTCATTTCATTCAGATTCAATTCACGTTTAAAAAAATATTATATATTTTTTTTTATTCATTTTATTTTATTTCTTTATTTGTTTAAATGACGGTAAGAACAAAATTACCGTACAGAGTTGTCAAGAGTCGAAATCCATTAGACAAAAAGACAAATCAGGTGGAAACCACTGGAAAAACTGTCGACAGCAATGGTCCTGACTCGGTACAAGCATTTCAAAAAAATGGTGCGTTAAACTGGTTTTATGGCATGCCAAACCTCCCCTTCTTTTGCGGTACTGTCCGATAGCAACTCAACGGCAATTGCTATTGAAAGGTCGCAGACATTTGAAAGAAATGATCATCTCAGTACTAAGTAAAAAAGAATCTTAAATCAGAGTTCGGATCAAAACTTCAAATTTTTCCACAAGGGACTGATATCTATTAAAGAAATGTTTTAATGATCGTATGAGAATTTTTTAAAGCCTTGATTGATTACTATGTCTAATGAGAAAGTCTGAATAATTAGTGCTAGCTCTCGCGTAACGAATCAGTTGTGAAACATACACTCCGTAAGCAGGAGCAGTTTGAATATATTACTGTCAATGTTAGAATTGATAATTGATAATTTTGAAATCAAAATCGTCCCTTTTGTCGTAAATTTTAGTACAGATATCACCATTGTCTTCAAATTCGAGATGTAAGTCCAAAAAAAGAGATGTAGACCTTGTGGTTTCTATCTCTAGTTCTGGCAGATATATTAATGGAACCCATTTAGCAAAAGTTGCGTTATTAATGGAAAGAACATCATCAATATATCTATAAGTGAGATTGAAAGATCTAGCATCGTTTATGCTATGAGCTTTTACGAGTCCATGAAGAAATTTAGTCTCATAACATGCATAAGAATATAAAAACAAAATGAGTAGATGAGCACAATTAGTGCTCATTGGTATGCCAAATTGCTGTTGATAAATAGGACCTACAAATGTGACAAATACGTTTATCAATTAGAAAATCAAGCATACTGCACATCTGTTTTTCATCGTAGCATACTTTTCCTTCTAAATTGGGTGTTGAAAAAAAATGTGGATTTTTAACCAAATACAACATATTTTCTGAATCGGCAAAGGCTTTTAAATGATACCTTTGATTCGTGATTTTAGTTTATAATAAGGAAGTGTGGTATACATTGTGGAAAATCAAATGTTTTCAGAGAATGTATTTGAGAAAATGAACGGGATTTGATTTTTTTTTCAATAAATCCTTCGAATTTTTAAGTATCCACATGTGTCACTTCAGGTATGAATAGTTTCACAGTATGCTTGATGTCTGTCTTTTACTGCAGACAAAATCTTAGTTCAATAGACAATTCAGTAGTTGAGCAAGATGAAGATCCTGCGATGTATCTTTCCTTATATGGGTTTTATGTAATTTAGGTACCCAATATAGGTATGGCAGGTCTTGATGATTGTTATTTTAAGTATGGATATTGAAAGAGGACATGAATGGCCAGTAATTGGAAAGGATTTTATCTTTGTCAAATGAAACTCTTTTGTATGGAGCACTAGGCCTACTAATTTTATTTATTTTATTTTTTTTAACAAAGATGAAAATAAGTGATTGCAGTACAAAACATGTACAGTGTATAGTATAATTTACATTATGTTGCTTGGTATGCATAAGGACCTCTCGCGGGCTATTTGAAAATTCAAGACCTGTTTAATTTATTCATGAGATATTTTCTGTTCTTCTTTCAAGTTCCACACGCCATCAACAATACTTATGACTTTATGTGCTATGGGATAAAATCTTTTTATGATAATAGCAAAAAATATTTAACATCTTTACAGTACAGAATAAAGTAATTTACATTTATCTTATCTTTATTTATTCATTTTATTTATTTATTAATTTATTTTTGTATACTATTCTTTTTTGTAAAAAAATGTTGTATTTGGATCTGGTTGTATCATTGTGCACACCAAACCAATCCTCATCATTATGCAATACGTTTAGATGAACACAAATAGTAAATATCTATCTTCAGAAAGATTTTTTAAAATAAATATCTACCCGACTTCGCTGAACCATAACACTACCTGCATTGATTACCTCGTCTCACCTTTCAAACACGTGACATTGATAATTAATATTTTTCTCATGGATACAAAACAGGAAACGCCGGGTTTGGCTTTATAAGGTGGTAAGATTAGTACACAAGTTGTGGGGGGTAATTTCGAGGACAGGGAAGCACCAATTTATTGTACAATTACACTCTAAATACCAAAAATTTCAGTTATTTTAGATGTGTGTATTTACGGGTGACTGCATCTACATCTGAATAATAATGTTTGCTTATGGTATAGCTAAAACAAATATTGCTTTTCATTAAATGGAAAGTAAGGAGGTAAATTAAGCACATTTTGTTTAGGATATTATTACAGTTTAACCAAAAAAAAAATAAGCTCTAAACATTGAGCACAAATAGTATACACAAAATTGAAACGTATACCTACAGTACACGCATGATAGAAGTATAAAATACTACATGAGTACAGTAACATAAAAGCAATAAGCACATGGCTACAAATAAGACCTAGCAAACTAAAATTCACATTGCATTTAATACATAACACATAAAGGAAAATAAGCATGCATATGACAATACATAACAAAATAAGCATCAGCGGATCCAAAGAGGGATGAGGGTTCCCGGTGTTGGAACACCCACCCTTTGGACAATCATGTATTTTTTAATGAATATCCTGGTGTTGAGAAGAAAATACCCAATGTTGATTTAAGTTTTTTCTGATCTCTCGGTCGTCATGGTCTGATTTGGCAGATCTTAGGGCTGTGTGTATGCCCCTAAAAATTAAAACAATAACTTGTGGTCATAACTCTGTGTATTAAAGTAGAATACGTTTTATATGGTCATTGAGTTTAAATATAGTGTTTTTCTTTTGATTATGGATTATGGAAAGTTCATTGACCTCGATCCACTCTTTGCAGGATGAAGAGAAGGTGTAAACTTTTTAAATTCAGATCTACTTAGATTGAAATTCTCTGTGCACATTGTAGTGAAATTATAATTTTCGAAAGTTCAAGAGCTCCTGCATATATTATAACAATTAACAATTTTACCTCACTTTCTCCCCTTTTTAGCTCACCTTGTCTTTTAAAGGCCATGTTAGCTACTGCCATCACTTGGCGTCCGTCGAGGTCCGTCTTTCGTCCGTCGTAAACTTTTTAAAAAATCTTCTCGCCTTAAACCACGAAGCCAATTTTAACCAAACTTAGCCTGAATCATCACCAGGGTATGTAGATTAAAATTTGTGTTCCAGGACCAAACAACATGGTTGTCGTTACTAAAAATAGCACATAGGGGTAAATTACTGTTTTTGACAAATAACTCAAAAACGGCTACAGATATAAAAAATCTGAGAGGTTAAAAGTGATCAGCTTGACCATATCTACATGCCCTGCAATTTTGAGGAAAATCTGACGACCTGTTTTTGGAGTTATTGCCCTTTTCTGCAAAATTTTTAAAATATTAATATTTTTATTTTTTTATCAAAAAAACTATAACAGATAGAGGTCAACTTTAAATTGCAAATTGTGCAGCATATCAAGATCTACCCACTCTGAAATTTTAAAGAAAATCCAAAATCCTGTGTAGGAGTTATTGCCTGTTTTCACCATTTTTTTTCTTCCAAATCTTCTTTGATTAACTTTTATCTAAAAAGCTTCAGTGAAATTCCCTGCTATCACTTCATTGAAAACATTTATTTCTTCCATAATGAAGAGAAATCAAAGCTCTATAAGAGCTGAAAGTGTTCGTATGTGTTGAAGTTAAGGTGTCTCAATGGTATTATTCTTCAATTTTTGTTTATAATAATACTTGTTCATTTAGGTTTCTTTGTATTTGCTTATAGGATATATGAGTAGACTTTTAGGTATTTTTTGTAATTATTAACAAGGACCCCATTGGAAATAAGTCTTTTTTTTTACCTTATTGGTTATCCTATGTGTTCAATATTACAATATATATACATTGAAACTATTCATCGCTTAACATTGTTTTATATATTGTTTTATGTGTACATGATATGACTGTATGCACTTGCCTGAATAATAATTATTATTATTATTATCATATTGATATCACTATAAAGAAATTAACATTTTGCAAATTATCTCTCTTATTGTTTCAACGTTAATAGTGACCTCTAATTTTTATTTTTTATATGTAAACTATATAATGATCTCAAAACAGATAAAAAGTATGAACAAACTTTATAAAAGATTATTAAAGCTATCCTTTCATATAAACATTTTCCCCCTCATTTCTTTGTAAAATCCTTCAATTTTTAATTTCATTTTTTGCGTTTAAATGCACGGTGACCTCAAAATTTTATTATATATTTTAACAATAATATAATAATGTTTCTACAAAAAAAAATTCACAAAATTCTATACCCAGCAGACACCTTGAATAATTCACCAATTTCAAACTGTGCAGTCAAAATATGATATCACAAGACCATGGAACTCATTACCAAATGGGGCTAGGATGTTATCATCATTCTAACCTTTAAAAATTTTATTTCTTCTTGGTGTTTCTCAGAAAAATGTTCATGTAGTTCTTGTAGGCAATAACTGAAGCCTTGCTGCCCCATAACTGCTTCTCTTTTGCTTTTACTTTTTAATTACTATGCAGTTTATTTCTAGCTTTTAATTTTTATGTTGCTTTTGCTATATACCAATGCTTTTTATCAATAGTGCTTTATATACTTATTGCTGCTTTGCTTTAGATGCTTTTTTTGTGTACTTTGACACGTATGTGTTATGTGGTGTATGTTTATATGCATGACTCATTGCTTTATTGTTGTTTGTTTTTAAAATATCAAGTCGGGTTAAGAGCTCTTAAGAGCTCATGTTTGTATGTCATTTACGGTATATATGATTCCGACTATAAATAAAATTTACTTTTCTTACTTATTTATAAAATTTACTTACTTACTTATTTAATTTACTTATATTGAACAAGATTTGTTAGGAGTACTATGACAACTTCCTGAATTATGAACGTTGTTTTAGTGATATGAATTATTAAACTTTTTAATTCTAAGGAAATGTGGAATATTGATACACCTTAATACTTTCATGCAGATGCAGAGGATATCCAAATGTTTCAGACAGATACGTCGGACAGTCTTGACTCTTTACGTACATTTTTAAATGTAATCAAGTTCCCCCTCGAGAACATAAACGATTATGCAAGACGAATTTTGAACATGGATTGACAAATTCAATAATAATTATAAAGTCCAGACAAGTAAAATGAGCCGATCATAGAAAACGAAACTACCTACATGCATCGTGTTATTTAACGTACATGCGCATAGAGTGCAAATTTGACATTTCCACCGAAGCAATCAAATAATCGAGAATCCTTCACTCAGTCCAACATCTCCCATTTCTGATTACGGCCGAATCACAGCCAGACCTGGGGTAATTGAAAAATGTAATTGTAATTGACTGTAATTAATTACATTTTCTAATGTAATTGAATGTAATGTGTAATTGAGAGAAATTTCAATTTCATGTAATTGTAATTTAATTAATTACAGGGCTCAAAACCATGTAATTACAATTACTTTTTCAATTACTTTTCAATTACTTTGAGCAAGTTTGATTTACATGTATTTCTTGCATAAGTTCAAAGACACATCTTAAGACCAATGATAGAAAATGTTTTGAGATTTTTCTCATTTCTCTTGAAATATTTTCTACTTACATTCAAACTTATTTTAAAATAATAATTATATATATTTTTACAAATCAAAAAGTTAATTTACTTAGTTTAAGGCCTATCCTTAGTTTGCATGTATGGTTAAAAATTCAAATTTTAAATGCATGCTGCCTATGGATCAGAACTAGGACTAGCAAAGGTTCATTACTGATATGAGGTTAAATAAATAGTAAGCAATATATATGAAGATATGTAAGGTAATATGAATCCAAAGATTTGAATTTCAAGTAAAATTGTTGAGACATTCAAGAATATTGAAATTTTACAGTTACACCAATAATTAACTTTATTTCTGAATTTTTCCAAATAATTCTTTTAATGCAAGAGTTTGGTTTCCTTCATTCCTTTTTTTTTTGCCTATACCCATGTATTACTCTATTTAATTGACCTGACTGGTCATGGGTCAATTATATTGGAATTATTCATTTTATACTTACCTACAAGACAGAGAAAATTAGGCCACGACCAACTTGTTCAATAAATTTGAGTAATAGCTATTTAAAATGATTCCAGCAAATATACCCGTATTTGTTCTTTTTACGTGTAAAACTGCATTTTGAAGCATTAAATCATTTAATATTCATTGCAAGTTTAATATCTCCTAAACATCAATAATGTTCAACTTATATATTTCAAATTCTACCTATGTTCAGTGAATTCATATGAATTGTTATTATGGGTATCATAAGTTAATTAAGAAAAAATATTATGTTATTTATTAATTAACACTTCCTGTACTCACAAGTGAATTACTACAAATATTTAAAGTATAAATGCTCTATAAACAAACTTATTTACACCCAGCAATTAAATTTTGCTATCAAAACAAAATGTCAAAAATGAAAGGTAATAAAAGGTAATAACCAAAGAATACATTTAATGAGGAAAACAGATGACACTTGTCCATATCTTTAAGATGCCAAATTATGTTAATTTATTCATTTATTTTAAATAATGAAAAAAATAGATACATGTATGTAACATCTGAAATGGTTTAGTGTATGAAAAATATCTGCAAAAACATGACTAGTGTTTTAACATGGTTATGTGAAATTTGATCTTGTTTCGCATGCGCACACACATAAAGATTAAGAATATTTTAAACAAATCGTGCAACACGAATAGTGGCGTTCTTACTACAGGAAGCTTATACATAGAAGAAGAAGAAGAAGATATCTTTCAAATTTTGAGAAAATACCTGAGAAATCACATATGCCTTTACTAGAATGATATATTTTCTTTTATACCCACTGAACTGATTCCAAAACATAGAATTCATCAAAACTGTTAAATTTTTGCAGCTCAAACACACAGAAATGAATACCTACTTAATGATCAAATTAAAACCACAAAAAGTAACATAAGTGTTTCTTTGAGAACATTAACTAAACAATATTCCAGTTCAGACCCTAGGTAAGGGCAGTTAACAGATACAGTCATTTGTTTACATGTACATTGTATTTCTGTAGACATCTTATCACGGTCTATATATTAAGAGCCAAAATTATAAAACGTTAATGGAAGCAGACCCAAAATATCAGCTACCCAGTAGATTTTAACCTTCATCAAAATTATTCGTTGGAAATTGTCTTTGGGAGGCACCCTTTAAAGTTTGTACTATTATATCAAACATATCATATGAAATGTAAAATTGAAATGTAATTTGTAATTTAATTAGTTATTGTAATTTAATTAATTACAACAAAGAAAATGTTGTAATTGTATTTGTAATTTAATTGAGGAAATTTGAAATGTAATTGTAATTTAATTAATTACATTTCAAAGTAATTGACCCCAGGTCTGCCGGATGTGTGCCTTCAAAACCATCGTGAGCCATCAAAACGCTTAAAATAAATATGACATCATTAAAATTGTTGGGAGAATTTCCAATTCACCAAAAATGACTTCTGTAAATAACTTCTCGTATCAAAACTATACCTTACCTTAACCCTTACCCTTATTAGATCTGTTACCCTTACCATACTGATGGATATCATAATTCATTGAAAACACATAATGAAACGTCAACTATGACTATGAACTGACACAAAACATCAATGACATTGATATGAACATAAGACCATTCATGACTATGGACACATAACATATAAACATATTTAGTTATGAATGATAACAAGTAGAAACGTTAAGTGATACTATGAAAACAAATTGATACTGAAGATAATATGAAAACTAATGTGAAATTAAATACTAAAAGCGGAAGCATAACGTCAGCTATGAATATCAACTGACATTAACTATGAACACAAATAGATATTAAAACAATATGAACTATAAATACAAACATAAGGATAAATATGAAGTAATACAAAATGAAATTAAACACAAACTCAACAGAACATGACAACTTAACAACATTAATGTAAGCTAAACAAAGAAATAACGTCAACTATGACTATGAACTGACACAAAACATCAATGACATTGATATGAACATAAGACCATTCATGACTATGCACACATAACATATAAACATAGTAAGTTGTGAATGATAATAAGTAGAAGACGAAATAAACGTTAAGTGATACTATGAAAACAAATTGAAACTGAAGATAATATGAAAACTAATGTGAAATGAAATACTAAAAGCGGAAGCATAACGTCAGCTATGACTATCAACTGACATTAACTATGAACACAAATAGATATTAAAACAATATGAACTACAAATACAACTAGATGTTGTCGGAAACGACAGCTATCCCCGCACTCCCTGTTTGACACAGAAAACAGTTGTTATACACCCTTGGCATATTTTTTAATCTACCTATTGATAGTCATTATTGTTACTAAAAGAATTCTGGGATATATGGTTGCTAAGTAGAATTCCAAAAAATAAGTGGTCTTTGAGACTTTCAGGAAATTTACCAAGATTGGAATCAATATTTTTGAAATCCAGTTGATGAAAATGTTTTTCCAAAACTAAATAAACAATTTAAGTATGGTTGCTAGGTAGAATTCCAAAAAGTAAGTGGTCTTTGAGACTTTCAGGAAATTTACCAAAATTTGAACCACCTTTCAGAATCCTAAGTTATCAGAATTTTGTTTTTTACCAAACAATTGTCAGAATATAAGATAATATGCCAAAATTAAAAAAAAAATATGTGTCTTTGACATTTTCAGGAAATTTACCAAGGTTGGAACCAAAATTCCAAAAGCTTATTGCAAATCTATAGACTATATGCAACAATTCTGCATAAAGATTTGATCCCTAAATCAACAAATGTAGGAGGAGTTTGCGTCACATGCCACATGTGTCTAATCCACATCTTTGGGTCTTTGTTAAAATTGACATCATGGGGCCTCTTTTTTGCACCAAGACCAATATCAAAAATCCGAAAGCTTATTGCGCATCTACAGACTATATGCAACAATTCTATAACAAAATTAAATCCCTAAATCCATAAATGTAGGAGGAGTTTGTGTCACATGCCACATGTGTAAAAATTGACATCATGGGGCCTCTTGTTTGCACCAAGACCAATATCAAAAATCTGAAAGCTTATTGCGCATCTGCGGACTATATGCAACAATTCTACAACAAAATTAAATCCCTAAATCCAAAAATTTAGGAGGAGTTTGAGTCACAAGAAAAGTGTGACGGACGGACGGACGGACGGACGGACGGAGGGTATAACATTATCCCCGAGCTTTCTTCGAAAGTGCGGGGATAAACATAAGGATAAATATGAAGTAATACAACATGAAATTGAACTCAAACACAACAGAACATGACAACTTAACAACATTAATGTAATCTAAAGAAAGAAATAACGTAATTTTTAACATCAAAACATAACACGACACATAAACTATGAACACAAATACAACAAAACATGACATTGATGTGAACTGTTAAATGAAAACATAACAAGATTCGTTAACTATGACTATGAATGAACAAAAATGTGTAAACATATGAACTTTATCTGCAAGAATGACATGGAACACAAACTATGAAAACAAATTGACACTGACGACAAAATGAACAACAAATACATGCATAGATGTTAAAAGATCAACATAAAATAATACAAACTATTAAAACATGTGAACATCAAATACAAACATAAATGTTAAAAGACCATCATTAAATGGTACAACATATGAATGTAAACACCAAATACGAACAGAAACATTGAAACATCAACATAGACTGACGCAAGATATGTAAACATATGAACTTTGATACGAATATTAACACCAAATCACACACCTAACGTTAAGTATGACTATGAAGTGATATATAACATGAACATAAACACTGATATGAACAAAAATATTATCAGAAGCATTTAAATATCAAAATTAAACGACATTCATATGAACTTTAATGATAAAACTGAAACATAACTTGAAATCTCCAATGAATTGACAGACATTATGACAACATGTAGTCATTGATATGAATATTTACACAAAAACAAAAGACGAAACTTAAAATATCAAGATCATATGATACAAAAAATTATAGATTAACCACATTCATGAGAACTTGAACATCAAAACACAACATGCAACATGAAATATGAACAAAAATACAAGCATTAATGTTAAAATATTAACATTAACTGATACAACATATGAGAACACACTGATGTGAACACCAAATACAAGTAGAAATGTTAAAATATGACATTAAACGACACAAGATATGTGAACATGCAAACATTGACATGAATGTTTATACAAAACACGAAACATAACGTGAAGTATGAACACAAACACAACGGTAAATGACAACAAATGCAAACTTGATCACCAAAACACAATATGAAATATAAAATATGAATACAAACACAACAAAACATGATAACATAATGACATCGATATGAACTGTTACATGAAAGCACAACATGCAATGATAAATATCAAGATAAAGTGATACAAAACATTAAACTTAACGTATTGATATGAACTGTTACATGAACACTTAACACAAAACGTTAAATGTGACCACAGATACAACAAATTATGAAAACAAATAAACAATACATGACAATTTAATTACATTGATATGAACAGTTACATGTAAACGCAAAATGAAATGTAAAATATGAACATGATTACAATAAAATATGAAAACAAATCTGAACTTTACTCTAAAGACAATATGAAATGATAACAAATACAACCATACAAGATCGAAAATAAATCAAAACTTTGACATCAAAACATACTACCAAACATTGAAACATCAACATTCAGCGACACAAAACATACAAACATATACACTTTGATATGAATGTTAACAACAAGTGGATGACGACAAAACATTTAGTGACACAAACTATGAAAACTAATTGATATTACAGACAATTTGAACAATATATTCAAACATTAATAGTGAAAGACCAACATTAAATGGTACAACATATGAATGTAAACACCAAATACGAACAGAAACATTGAAACATCAACATAAACTGACGCAAGATATGTAAACATATGAACTTTGATACGAATATTAACACCAAATCATACACCTAACGTTAAGTATGACTATAAAGTGATATAAAACATGAACATAAACACTGATATGAACAAAAATATTATCAGAAGCATTTAAGAGGGGGGCAGGAGGGGGTCTGATCCCGGAATCCCGAAATTATTTTTACAAAATCCCGTCATCCCGGACTTAAAATTAGAAAATCCCGAATCCCGCTAAAATTGAGATTGTTTTCTGAAAGTTTATTAGTTAATAGGTGATCGTGGATGCTACAAATGCTACCATAATGTCAAAATAAGTACTACAACAATGTCCAATGTTCTCCAATTATTCCCTAGGAAAACAGAGTCACAACAGATAGTCGTGATTCATGTCCCAAATTAAAATATAATAGCCAACACATGAACACTTTATATGTCTTCCAGTACGAATTGCCTTCCATATTCTGTAGACAGGAAACTAAAGGTGGCTGCTCAAACTGAATTTGTGATACCAGGGATATAGATAGCACAATATGTAGTTCCCTGGTGGTGTAAGAAAATGATTCCCGAAAATTGTTTCTCAATCTTATAAGTTTACGTCTCAGAAACATTCATAATTTATGCTTAAAAGTTTCAATTCTTCATTATCAAACTTACCTTAGAATAGGTATTAAGCTAGACTGGTAGCGGCAGATATATGAACGTACCGCGTCAGAAAAATAAACCAGTTGAAGTTCAATGATATTCAATGAAGTGTAAAATGTAGTTCAAAGCAACAAACTTTTGTCTGAATACCCTGGCTCTAGTACTACCCAAGATGCACCATTTAAGCAATGGAGCATGATAACACCATACTATCTGCTATCAGTTCAGTAAATGGCATAACATCTGTTGTCCCGGTTGCCATTTTATACAGTGGAATCAGCAGATGTTCAACAATGCAAAAAAATGCTGTTCAAGATAGCAATTTCAGTTGTTTAAAATGGCAACCGTGACAACAGATGCTATCCAATCTGCTAAACCGATAGCCGGTATTATATAGGATGTGATGACTATTAAACACCTTTTTTTTCAGGAAGAACAAATTTTCATCTGCTTGAGATCCTGAAATCTAGATCAGTATTGCATTGCAACAGCATTAAAACATTTGACTTCTCCACACTTTATACTACCATTCCTCATGAACAACTGAAATCTCGGCTGAAAGATATAATTCATAGATGTTTCTCCCGTAAGAACGGCAAACGAAGATATAAGTACATTGTCATAGGCAGAGAACAAGCATAATTTGTGAAATATGACTCAGAATAACAGAAAAAATACACAGCGGAAGAAGTAATACAAATGTTAGAGTTTTTGATCGACAATATATTTGTCCAGTTTGGAGGACTTGTTTTCCAACAGACCATTGGAATTCCAATAGGCACAAACTGTGCACCTCTTTTAGGCGATCTGTTTCTCAATTCTTATGAGGCTGCATTCAATAAAGGGCTTCTTCAAAATAAAGACAGAAAACGGGCCCAGTCCTTTAATTTCAGCTTCCGTTATATAGATGATATTTTATCACTAAACAACCCTCACTTTGGTGATTTTCTTCATCTTAATTATCCAAAAGAGCTTGAAATTAAGGATACTACAGATACTTCCACATCGGCTTCGTTCCTTGACCTTCATCTTGAAATTGACAACAGAGGTACAATACAAACTATCCTGTATGACAAACGCGATGACTTCACTTTTCCAATAGTCAACTTCCCTTTTCTTTGTAGCAACATTCCAAAAGCACCAGCATATGGAGTTTACATCTCACAACTCATTCACTACTCAAGGGCTTGTGTTCGTTACAGTGACTTCCTTGATAGAGCTCAGTTGCTTACAAATAGACTACTTAAGCAAGGGTACGTTACCAAAAACTTAAAGTCATCACTACAGAAGTTTTACGGTCGACATCACGATCTTGTGGATCGCTATGGGATATCTGTTTCCCAGATGACAACAGATCTTTCCCTCTGCAACTAAAGTTTGTTTTTCCTCTATCGGATTTGACTTTACTACCGGATTTGACATGTTCAACACGGCGGGTGTCTTATAAGAAGCAGGAGATGCTTACTCTACCGGTACACCTGATCTCACCCATGGTTTTTATTGGGTCCGTGTTGTTCATCTGTATGTGTGTCTTCATTTTTCTTTTTTGTCCCGCACTTAAGTGGTGTCCTTGTTTCTTAGTGTTTCCGATGTTGCCATTGTCCATGGATTGTTCGTTCTATGATTGACTAGACCGAATTATCTGTCGTTTACAAGCTACTTTTATCATCTATGTTCATCTTTTACTGATCTGACTTTTTGAAAATAAAAAATAAAAATAAAAAGTCAGATCAGTAAAAGATGAACATAGATGATAAAAGTAGCTTCGTAAACGACAGATAATTCGGTCTACACGATGGAATTCAATCAATTTATTATAAATACACAAATTTTGGCCTTTTTACATGTTAATAGCTAAAATTGATCGATTTTTACAAGGTCTTATGTATAGATCCCGGATCCCGATACTGAAAATCCCGAAATCCCGAGCTTAAATAACAGACATCCCGGCGTCCCGACATATTTTTTTCCCGGAATCCCGAACTTAAATTTTTCAAATCCCGTTTTCCCGAGCTAAAAAATGGCAAATCCCGGTGTCCCGAAAAAGGTCCTGCCCCCC
>MJUU01018674.1:24142-42324 GCA_002080025.1 Modiolus philippinarum
TAACTTGAAATCTCCAATGAATTGACAGACATTATGACAACATGTAGTCATTGATATGAATATTTACACAAAAACAAAAGACGAAACTTAAAATATCAAGATCATATGATACAAAAAATTATAGATTAACCACATTCATGAGAACTTGAACATCAAAACACAACATGCAACATGAAATATGAACAAAAATACAAGCATTAATGTGAAAATATTAACATTAACTGATACAATATATGAGAAGACACTGATGTGAACACCAAATACAAGTAGAAATGTTAAAATATGAACATTAAACGACACAAGATATGTAAACATGCAAACATTGACATGAATGTTTATACCAAAACACGAAACATAACGTGAAGTATGAACACAAACACAACGGTAAATGACAATAAATGCAAACTTGATCACCAAATACAAACACAACAAAACATGATAACGTAATGACATCGATATGAACTGTTACATGAAAGCACAACATGCAATGATAAATATCAAGATAAAGTGATACAAAACATTAAACTTAACGTATTGATATGAACTGTTACATGAACAATTAACACAAAACGTTAAATGTGACCACAAATACAACAAATTATGAAAACAAATACAACAATACATGACAATTTAATTACATTGATATGAACAGTTACATGAAAACGCAAAATGAAATGTAAAATATGAACATGATTACAATAAAATATGAAAACAAATCTGAACTTTACTCTAAAGACAATATGAAACGATAACAAATACAACAAATACAAGATCGAAAATAAATCAAAACTTTGACATCAAAACATACTACCAAACATTGAAACATCAACATTCAACGACACAAAACATACAAACATATACACTTTGATATGAATGTTAACAACAAACGGATGACGACAAAACATTTAGTGACACAAACTATGAAAACTAATTGATATTACAGACAATTTGAACAATATATTCCAACATTAATAGTGAAAGACCAACATTAAATGGTACAACATATGAATGTAAACATCAAATACGAACAGAAACATTGAAACATCAACATAAACTGACGCAAGATATGTAATCATATGAACTTTGATACGAATATTAACACCAAATCATACACCTAACGTTAAGTATGACTATAAAGTGATATAAAACATGAACATAAACACTGATATGAACAAAAATATTATCAGAAGCATTTAAATATCAAAATTAAACGACATTCATATGAACTTTAATGATAAAACTGAAACATAACTTGAAATCTCCAATGAATTGACAGACATTATGACAACATGTAGTCATTGATATGAATATTTACACAAAAACAAAAGACGAAACTTAAAATATCAAGATCATATGATACAAAAAATTATAGATTAACCACATTCATGAGAACTTGAACATCAAAACACAACATGCAACATGAAATATGAACAAAAATACAAGCATTAATGTTAAAATATTAACATTAACTGATACAACATATGAGAACACACTGATGTGAACACCAAATACAAGTAGAAATGTTAAAATATGAACATTAAACGACACAAGATATGTAAACATGCAAACATTGACATGAATGTTTATACCAAAACACGAAACATAACGTGAAGTATGAACACAAACACAACGGTAAATGACAACAAATGCAAACTTGATCACCAAAACACAATATGAAATATAAAATATGAATACAAACACAACAAAACATGATAACATAATGACATCGATATGAACTGTTACATGAAAGCACAACATGCAATGATAAATATCAAGATAAAGTGATACAAAACATTAAACTTAACGTATTGATATGAACTGTTACATGAACAATTAACACAAAACGTTAAATGTGACCACAGATACAACAAATTATGAAAACAAATACAACAATACATGACAATTTAATTACATTGATATGAACAGTTACATGAAAACGCAAAATGAAATGTAAAATATGAACATGATTACAATAAAATATGAAAACAAATCTGAACTTTACTCTAAAGACAATATGAAACGATAACAAATACAACAAATACAAGATCGAAAATAAATCAAAACATTGACATCAAAACATACTACCAAACATTGAAACATCAACATTCAACGACACAAAACATACAAACATATACACTTTCATATGAATGTTAACAACAAGTGGATGACGACAAAACATTTAGTGACACAAACTATGAAAACTAATTGATATTACAGACAATTTGAACAATATATTCAAACATTAATAGTGAAAGATCAACATTAAATGATACAACATATATATGTGAACACCAAATACAAACAGAAACTTTAAGTCATTAACCTTACGTGACCCGAATGTTAACACCAAAACATGACACATAACGATAAGAATGGACAGAAAAACAACAAAACATGGCAACATAATGACATTGAAATAAACTTTTACAAGTAAACACAAAAATACAATAAAGCATGACAACACATCGTTAATTATATGAACTTTGACATCAAAACACAATATCAAACGTTTTAACATTAACACCAAGTGATGTAAACTATGAAAACATAACATGATATGTTAAATATGAACAACAAATACCAGCATAAATACTAAAAGATCAACATTAAATGATGAATGAGTGGTTAATGTAAAGCATCTAGTAATGAATAATGGTGATTTCATTGCATTGTGTTAGTAATAAAGGTGATTTCATGATATTGTTTTATTTGACCGGAAGATTTCATAGTACTGTAATGATAAAAATGTTGATTTAAAAGAACTTGATGGATGAAAATGACGATTTGAACAATAATATTAAATGTTTCGGACAACAGCGCAGCATTTATATCTCGAATTTGGCACAGAAATGCCACAGGGCAGCAATTATACCTGGTATATGGCGCAGCAGCAGCAGCAGTTATACGTCATATATGACGCAGTAGCATCAGTAGCAATTATACCTGGTATATGGCGCAGCAGACAGACCCTAGTATTGACGAGAAGCAGCAGCAGCAGCCATTATTCCTCGCATATGGCGCTGCAGCAGCAGCAGCAAAAAATATTTTTTTTTATTTTTTTATTTTTTTTAAACCTTTACACCTCTCTTCAGCTGATATCTTGTGTAACTTTTTGTCCCGTTATTAAGCTTGGCGTCTACAAAATATACAAACTGTGTTGAAGACCGTAGGGTGACCCCTAGGTGCTTTGTTTTTGGTCGTTTTAACCTGGATATGGGATGTTGTCTCCTTAACATTTATCCCATTTCCTTTCTTTTTCATATTGAATGAATTGAGAACAGTTAAGGATAGTCACTCCTAAAGTTCATCATATCAAGGTTTGATAATTAGTTTCTCTAATTTCTATTCAGTTTTCACATTTCCTGAACGATGTGGAAACATTTGTTCTCCTCTCTAGAGTTTCATGACATTTCCCGCCAAATTTTTTCGGAATACAATCCTCGGTGTTTTTGGTCCAGTCATTAAAGAAACAGTTTCCACAACTTAAACACGTTAATTATGAAATTTCTCACATCTTGTTAAATAAATTTTCAAATGTTTAAAAGCTCGGCAAGCCTCGCTTTCAAACATTTGCAAAATTTATTTAACTCGACTTAAGAAATTTCATAATCAACTAAGTCTCGTTATGGAAACTATATATCTATTAGAACATATCATACATCATTTTGTGCCTAAATTTTTGGCGGAAACCGAAATTTCTTGAATTTTCATTTACTTAACATTTTGGAATACAGTTAAGATAAATCAAGAATTTCATCAAATTTTGTCAAAAGTTTTTTCAAGATGTATACAAACATATTTTGAGAACAAAAGTGGGGTCAGTGTGCAAAATTTTCTAATGCATCATGATAGATAAAATAAGAGAATTCCGAAAGTCAGAGACATTTTCAAAAACCTGAGGAGTGACCATCCTAAAGAAGGAACTGTGTGTATTTGCACATCAGTCAGTAATAACACAATCAAATGCAAGTTGTTTGCTCGAGAAGGAATTTGCAAAAAGCAGTAAAACTACCCCATCGATATATTCCCCCGCTACATTACGATCGTTATAAGGAGTACCATAACTTTGAAATCCTATTCTCAATCTGAAGTCTTAAGTTCTCAATCTAAAGGTATTATTTTTATGCTAGATGTTCGGCTTAATAAAATCGAGAGTCTATACGATTTCCGTACCCTTTTGATACCGACCTTGGATTACGGATTCATATATTTAAAAAGAACAAACTGTAATACATCTACCGTCTACTAGAGTGAAATCAGGGAATAAATTCCATAAATATGAAAAATTAATACATTAAAAATTACAGCATACTATATTGGTCATAAACGAATAAAACTAAATTTTCTGTTAGATCAGATCTTTTATTTCTTATTCTGTTCTGTAAACAAACTATTCACCTTGGTCCTGACTCTTTTATATACTAATTTCGGTATTTTTTGTATTTTGAACCATTGGGACGATGCCACTGCTGGTGGAAAATTTTACCTTGCGTGTTATAGAAATTTACTGCTTTTATCAAAATTCTAACCACTTAAAAATAGTGAGGCTTCATTCCGTGTATGGCACTCGGTAGATGTCCTTGGTACTGTATTTGGCTTCCTATTTCGATATTTTTGGTAACGAGTACTTCTTTTGGGACAACTTTTGGATTATGGTTTTCCATATTATTTGATTTTAATGCTGCTGATGAGAGGTTACTCCTTGAAACACGTGTACAGCATAACTAAATTTACTGTTTATATGCAATTTCGGTATTTTTTGTATTCAATTAAATCAAATTAGCCATTCTGTAGTATTTCTCCAATACTTATGTTCGGTTCATTTTGTACTTATGTAAAACCTTGTCTCTTGATGTACTGACCCCAAAATTGAAAGTTGTGTTGCTTGTATTCTAAAATTTCTTCTACAAAAATTATTTTTAAATCCATTTTGACATTTGTACAAGCATTCTGAAAATTCTGCTGCGGAAACAAGGTTCGGCACATTTAGTTGAAAAGGGCTGAAATGAGGAGAAGTTCTCCTTTAGCACTAAGGCACACCTTTGGAATAATTGCAAAAAACCCATCTGAAGTGCAAACAATAGTAATATGGATTTACGGATCGTCCTTTCTCAAATTTACATATCAAGGTTTTGAAATTCATATTTCTTTTTATTAGAACATCGACCATTTAACGCAAAAAAAAAGTTGATGGGATAAAAATGCTGCCTGTTTGCCGGGAAACTCAAGTTCTCCAGTGTTGTTTCATCTACTTTGCATTAAGCCAATAAACTTTTTAAATTGCAATGAAATAATATGAAAAATTTCATCATATTTTGCAAAACTTCAAATAAAAATGTATACAATCATATTTTGAAAAGAAAAGTGGGAGTCAATGTGCAAATTATTAATGCATCATGTTGCATAAAAGACAAAAATCCAAAAGTCAGAAACAATTTTTAAAAAGTTAAGGAGTGACCATGCATTATTTTAGCATACATATAAATCTGTCTCTATGTCATCTGGGGGTCACAATACTGATGTGGTCACATTACATCAGTGCTATTATTAAGTCGTTTTGATAGTCGTTACTTGATTTGATCCTGGCAGCGATTTTTTTCTTTCTTTTTCTTTCTTTTCTTTTTTTTTATTTATTTTTTTTTTTATTTTTTTTTTTTTTTTTTTGATTCACTTCTCATTGAATGTTACCCTGTCGATACACTTACGGAATGAGTATGAACATGTTTTGCGTATGTAAACCATGCATTTTTTATGGGCGTCCGTACTTAATGACATGAAACGTCATTTCATATTTCTATTAATTCTCTATAATACTTGTACAAATTTACAAGAATAAACTTCTATGGATAAATATCATAGTATGGATATTTAGTTAGATTCTGTATGACAATTTACTGATACAGTTATATCGTTTCCATCACAGACAATCTTTGGAGAACCTGACTGTAGGTTTCTTCATGGTTCAACATAAAGGCATTCATAAAAGCTCTTTGAGCCGATTCGTATTCCCATTTTGTTGTAAGGCTACTCCAAGAATGCAAAATGCTACAGATTTATCATAATCACCGTGAATAAAGTACTCCTCTTATATAATAATTTGCAAGTCTGAAAAGTGAGTTTCTGTATTCTTTGGTATCACGAAGTTGATAATAGCAAAGAAAAAAAGCATATACTCCTGGTGGTATATAAAAGAAACCATTTATAGTTCTTCTAGTTTGAGTTCTTCAGTGTTGAGTTTTTCTCAAAATTCACGCAATTCACAAAATTAAAACGTAACAAACGAATCAGTCCAATGTTCTGCAGTATTTCTGAATTAAGAAAAATACGCTGTAAAGACGACAGTTTGGATTTCCTATATATTTTGTCGTTAGAACTTTTAGATAAAGAATAAGCTATGATTTTCAGGCCTTGTTTGGTAATACAACGAAGCCAATTGTAACCAACCAGACACAGAATCACAATACAAAATACGAAGAAATACGATACGCTTGTCTTGTATTGTCCGTATAAGACTTTATTTTTGAATGTCATACCTATCTGTACTTTGCTTGATTCGATCTGAAATATAGCAGACAGTAAATAATTGTGGAATAGAGTACTTTTGGGTGATCCTTGTGACAGCATCTTTTCAATTGCTCTCATAATCATGCCTCTGCTTGTTGTAAAGAAGGAGGGAAATGCCAAAACTGACGAATTAACTATTTGTTCAACATAATCGGCAAACAATTGAGGCTCCTTCTCCGTCATATAACTTGCTCTAAATACTCTAAAATTGCTCTAAATAATACAGGAGAAAATGAAATACATCGCCAATTGAAATGAAGCAGTGAATAAAGGTCATCAAGTAAAACACGTCGATTCTCCTTCTATCTTTTTTTCGAAGAGATAAAATGATGAGGACATAATGAATATTCAACACTGTATACCAATCTTTTAAAACATTGCATGAAACAGAAAATCTAGTTGCGAGGCTTCCATACTGATAACGGCATTTCCTCCGACACCCAGAATACAAATTTTTTCAAGATACGAGCACAGTAGTTCCTCGCAGCCTTTGATTGTACGTATAATATCTTTTAAAACTATTTTAAGCAAAGCATAACAAAGGAGCTTTGTGCGAGTAAAGAATATATCAAAAACTTTTCCCCAACAGAAAAAGATATTCGCCACTCTATTTCTTTATTTGGAGAATCTATGACTCCGATTGGAACAAATAAAATTCCATGCTCTACTATTCTTGAGACGACGTCACTGTTTCGCCATGAATTTAGTGTCATTCTGTAATCAATGGGTCTGCCTGACTTATGCATGATTTGCTGTGAAGACAGAAAGCATTGTCGAATAGTCCATCCTTGTCTGATAAACAGGGTTCGTAGTCCATGACTGTATAACGAATGCTATTACTATGTTCGAATTTCAATTGAGTTTTGAAAAGTTTATTTGACAAGAACATGCAACCATAAGCCGTAGTACAGAATTTAATTAGATCTCCTCTATGTAAAAGTTTTAACTTGACAAATCCCGATTTGATGCCGTAAGTGGTTATTTCAAAGTTAAAACCACACCTATCTGCTCCAATAACAGAGTTATGTGAATTATTATCGCGTACTTTTATTTTCTGCATAACATACATAAAATCAAAATCACTCCCTCTTCACCAAAACTGCCACTGGTAATTAAGGAAATATCTCTATGATAGATCAGACAGTCATGTATTGTTATAAATATGTCGACAGAGATATTGATACAGGGCCAATGCGGTAGATCCTGTCATTGTTTCTCAAAAACAAATGTGTAAACAACATTTCAATACGCAATGAAAGAATATAGAGTAAATGCACATGACACAAAATGTCTACAAATATGTGATAAAACAAGGCAACATTCTTGTTCTTCAGCTGGAAGAATTCAATTATGAGCTTTGGGTTTTTCCAATTTGTGTAAGGTTAAACTCTGTACAAAATGTTTCGTAAAGCGTTGCGTTACAGATCATAAGGAAAACTGGATGGTTGGAGATAAAAAATTAAACTTGTGAATTTTGAATAAATCTTTTAAACATTTTATAGAGATAGATATCGATATCTCTGTTAGTTTTGTATGAAACAGCAAAAAGATGTGTCATTTTAGTAAACTGTCCAGTACAACAAATGGGGGTTATAACAAAATTACCGAACAGCGTGGTCAAGGGCCGAAGTCCATGAGACAAAAAGACAAATCAGGTGGAAACCACCGTCAAAATGGTTCTGACTAGGTATAGGCATTTCAAAAGAAGTGATGGGTTAAACCGGCTTTCTGGCTAGCCAAATCTCCCCTTCCATTGCGTAATTTATGACTAGCCAAACTTCCCTTTCCATTGCGGTAGTGTCAGGTACCAACTCTACAGCAATATTGTCTGTAAGTCTAGTTGAATTTTGAAACTTCCGGGTACAATTTTTGTACCCGGAAGTTGCATTTTGAACGATAACATGACGTTTTTAACAAAAAATGTAAACGTCATAATACTAAACCGTCATCTTTTGGCGGGAGACGTTTTCAAATTCAGATTTTATCGTGACGAGACTTACAGACCCTATTGTCATTGAAAGGTCGTAGAAATGATCATACCAGTAGTATATCAAGAAAGAATCTTGAATCACAGTTCGGACCGAAACTTCAATTTTTTCCACAAGGGACTGATATCTATTAAAGATGAAAAAGAAAGGAAATGGGGTAAATGTCACGGAGACAACATCCCATATCCAGGTTAAAACGACCCAAAACAAAGCATTTAGGGGTCACCGTAAGGTCTTCAACACAGTGAGCAACCTCACAACATATAGCAAGCCCTAAATGGCCCAAAAAGGTAAAAAGTGAATAAATCAATGGAAACAAACCACATCCAATGACCCAAATATCAAGAAACTAAAATTTTATAAGAACACAAGGACAAGCTAATGACCAACATATTCCTGACTTGGGACAGGCGCAAAAATTGCGATGGGGTTTAACTCGTTTTCTTGGATCCAAACCCTCCCCTATATGTGGTGAAAGGCTAAAAAATAAATACACAAAAAGACTCGCATTTAAAATCAAACTGAAAAAAAGTCCAACTTATCAAGACGAGTACCCTTACAATGAAGTACATGAAGACAATACACACAGGTACTGTCCGGACAAATGCTCGCAGTTACTGACAGCTAGCTAAGGACATAATTTCCGTTGACTATGAAAGCCTTACATATGAAACTTCAACTGAAATACTTCTAAATAGATTCCGTATAACAACATCATCAATTATGGAAGAAGAACATGATATAGTGCAATGCCAAATATTGCCAATATGCAAAATTGTTTAAATTTAGTTATTGTGTAAACCATTAGGAGATGATCAATATTTTTGCCAACATAAACAAGAAGTAAAGATTTAACAACAATGCTGTAAGAGTTTTTAATTATCTTATTAGACGGAATTTATTTATTTCAAAATTTGCATCACCTATTCATGCGTCTATAGTTCAATGGCAAGAAACGACGTGCGTGCCTTTTAATATACTGAATTATTTTGAAGGCAGCCCATATTGCACTTTATAGCTGTTCATTTTTCTAATTTGTATGGTTGTTCTTGTTTTGGAATACGTTAAAATTGTCACTGATTTCCAGAACCGAATTGGTTAGAATGTTTCTGGAAATGAAGTAAACATTTCAGAGTGATTTTTTTGAACATGTAATTAAGTTAAAATTTCGTCATTGTGAATTAATTTCAAATATACAAAGAATGCAATAAATGTGTAGGAAAAGGCAAGTAATTGATGTACAATGCTTTGCAGGTTTCACTCGAAACAGCTCCCTATACGAATCCAGTCTTTTACAGTAATGCTTTTCAATTATTGCTTGAACTCTACCTATTTACTTTAGCAATAATATGCGTTTTTTCCTTTCAATATCCAGTTTCTGAAAGTAGTTATGTAATATAGACTATGTAAGTTCTCTATAGAACAAAGTTATTTTTATGTGACCATACAAAACATAGTGCTTTTATATTTAAAGAATAATAGTCATTTGAAACTTATAGTTCTACTTCTTAATATTCCTGACAATTCTTTACTTCAATGATTTGGCGAGAAAATTCAAGATTAAACTGTACGTTCTGTTAAAAAATAAACTAGACTACCCAGTCGGCAATCATTTTTGTCTTCCTGGACACAGCCAACATGATCTACAGGTCACTATTCTAACTAAAGTGGAGGGAGATCGTGACCATAGACATATACTTGGACAGCGAATCACCCACCGTCTCGGTACAGTATGTCCCAGAGAAATAAATGTTAAACATAAAAATATAAATATGGTGTGCAATGGCCACAAGTTAACTATTGAACAAAATAAAATGGTATAGTTGGCCACGATTAAAAGGTAAAAAAACACAAAATGTACAAATTAAAAAACACATAAAAATGACAAAAATGGAAAGAGAGGAAGGGAAAACTGCCCAACGTTTCGGCCTATATGGCCTTCGACTAGGGGACTACCGGGCTGAATACGGAGAAGAAGATTGATATGACGAGATTGATATGACGAGAGAAGGCAGACCAGAAGAAGATTTATATGACGAGAGAAGGCCTTCTCTCGTCATATCAATCTTCTTCTGGTCTGCCTTCTCCTGTCATATCAATCTTCTTCTCCGTATTCAGCCCGGTAGTCCCCTAGTCGAAGGCCATATAGGCCGAAACGTTGGGCAGTTTACCTTCCTCTCTTTCCATTTTTGTCATTTTTATGTGTTTTTTAATTTGTACATTTTGTGTTTTTTACCTTTTAATCGTGGCCAACTATACCATTTTATTTTGTTTAAATGTTAAACAGAATGCCGAAGATTAGATATTGTTTTTATGTCTACCAGTCGTCAGTTGGTTGCCTTTAATCATATATCAATTGATTCGGAGTTTATGCATATACACCTAACGTAATTTTTTTTTATCTATTTTTGTTATGTATTTGTTCCAATTACATGCACAGGGTTATGAGTTGGAGACGACATTAGTGACATATGTCTCTGTCCACGGTGATGCACCTGGTTTCTTTTCACCCTAAAAAGGAGTTAACTCCGAAAATTTGGGCCTTTGTTTTTCTGTACATATATTTTTAAGATTTTATTTCGTTGTTCCCAATATACAACAGTAATACAAACGTTCTTACTCTGTCTAATTTAAACTGTACATTAGATTGTTTATGCAACAGCAACAAGGGTAAAGTCTAATCATATGACACACCTTGAAGTTTAGAGAACACTGTGCAAAATATTATATTTGCTTGCTCACTCTCTCTGATAGAAATATGGTTAAAATGTTTTTGATATATATGAATAGGGTCTGTAAGTCTCGTTCAATTTTGAAACTTCCAGGTACATAATTTGTACCCGGAAGTTGCGTTTTAATCTAAAACATATGACATTTCAATCACAAATTTGGACGTCATAATGCTGCAACGTCATGTTTTGGCGGGACACGTTTTCAAATTGCAATTTTATCGTGAATTCTCGGGGTTACATGACGAGACTTACAGACCCTATATATCGTATAATGGACCAACATTGACTGTCTTTCAAAATGACTGTCGACAAATTGTAAAACTCGGCGAGATTAGTGAATTGGTCTCTGAGATTCAGTACGAATTTCTGATTTCCTGTGCTCTTGGTTGCTATGTAAAACTAGAGGCTCGCATGGGTCTGTATCGATCATCTGGGTCATTGCAATACTCAAATATACTTCATTGTTAAAGGGTTCGATTTTAAATCATTTTCAGAACCTTAAGCTTCATGTGATATGGTCCAATATTAATCTTATATATTACCCAACTGACCGCCATATTGGATAAGGGATACATCTTCAAAATTCAATTGTTGTGCCAAGTTGCCAAATGGCTTTACAGTAGAAGATCTCTGAATTTATTTAACTATGTTCCGAAGCAGTGGCTACCTAAGACAGCTGTTTTTGAAAGAACCCACTATTCATTATGACTTAGTTAGAGTCCAGTCAGTCCATTTGTTTCAGCGTAAAAAAAGATTAAATGTGCTTGTTATAGACTCCAATTTTAAGTAATGTTCCCTTTTTGATGAGTGATAAGCACCCACGTAAAAAATGGTAAACATGTCATAAGTAACATTTATAACATGTTTTGTGTAAAACTAATTCAGTGATTGTATCTAAAGATAAGCATCATTCACGCAATGTTTGATTTACAAAATGTATATTCATTCGGTGGTTTTTCTAGGAAAAATCTTCCTAGCATTTGCATAGGGTGTTATTCTAAACAAAGTTCCACCCTTGTAGCCCGTATTTAATGATGGTTCGGCACAGAAAAAACTTCCTCTTGTCAGCAACTCATGAGTATTATTCAGGCAATGTTTGGTTTCAATCCATTCAAAGGTTCTCCTAAAGAGGATCTTTATTATCCCCCGCCTTCGCTTTCGATTATGAAATGTAGTCCGTCCATATGTACGTACGTATGTGTGTAGTGCTCCCAGATGGCTCTGGAACTATACGAGATACAAATTTGAAACTTGGTACCACACTAGAGTATGATTTGCACTAGTGCCCTGGGGGCTCGGTGTTTCTGTCAAACGCCCTAGGGGCAAATTATGGGCGAAAACGATTTTTTGCGATATCCAATAATCGAAGAAATCTTCAAGGCTTTTTGGGCTAGAAAGTTGAAACCCAGGAATCGACTCAAATAGTATGTAGCAACTTCGCAGAGGGCGTCGGAATTTTCGTATGACCCCTCAGGGCATGGCCTCTATGGGGTCCAAAAAACAAAAAAAAACCATTCAGCTAGAACTCCTCCTACACCTTAAGTTGCAGAAACTTTCATTTCCTGTGAGTCTTAAAGACCTGTTTTTTTTTTTGAATTCTACCTGGCAACCATATCTTTTTGCATTCCTAACAGTAAAGATGATCTTTTTAAATATTCAGATTGCAAAAAAACTTGGCTTCCTATATTAGTAAGTTTCCTGAAAGTCTTAAAGTCCTGTTATTTTTTGGAATTCTACCTAGCAAACATAACTTTTTCCATTCCTATCAGTAATGATGATCATTTTCAATAGTCAAATTGCAAAAAAAACCTTGATTCTAATTTAGGTAAATTTGTTGAAAGTCTTAAAGACCTGTTATTTTTGGAATTTTACCTAGCAACCATATCTTTTTTAGTTCTAATAGTAATGATGATCATTTTTAATCGTCAGATTGCAAAAAAAAAAACTTGGATTCTTATTTTGGTAAATTTCCTGAAAGTCTTAAAGACCTGTTATTTTTGGAATTCCACCTAGCAACCATGCATATCCTTTTCCATACCAAACAGAAATGATGATCATTTTCAATAGTCAGATTGCAAATAACTTTGATTCTAATTTTGGTAAATTTCATGAAACTCTCAAAGACCTGTTATCATTTGGAATTCTACCTAGCAACCATACCCTTTTCAATTCCTTACAGTAACAGTTATTGTTTTCAATAGTAAGACTGCAAACATGTTTGATTCTGGTTTTGGTAAATTTTATAAACTTCTGTAATTTTTTGGAATTCTAACCAAACTTTGTATTGGTTAAAAAATACAAAAATACCAAAGTTGATAAAATGAACAGTAAATTTAGTTATGCTGTACACGTGTTTCAAGGAGTAGCATCTTATTAAAAAAGGTGAGCGGGGGAATGGCAATCTCTTATTGACCTTTTTTCGTATTACATTTGCTTTAGGGCCCAATAATAAACTCAGTTCATTTTGAATGACAGAATGGCACCAAAATACAACACTTAAATATCATTTATTTTAACTTCTGATTGATCCATTCAGTGGTTTGTCTAGAAGAAATTTTTTGCAGGAATTTCCTTTAGGAGACAGCATGCAACCATAAGCCGTAGTACAGAATTCAATTAGGTCTCCTGTATGTAAAAGTTTTAACTTGACAAATACCGGTTTGATGCCGTAAGCGGTCATTTCAAAGTTAAAAACACATCTATCTGCTCCAATAACAGAGTTGTGTGAATTATTATCGCATACTTTTATTTTCTGCATAACATACATAAAATCAAAATCACTCAGTTTCAATTCAAGTCCTTCACCAAAACTGCCACTGGTAATTAAGGAAACATCTCTATGATAGTTCAGACAGTCATGTATTGTTATAAATACATTGTAATCGCTTAGTTTTAATCGTCTCCTCAAACCCAACTACATGTCGACAGAGATATTGATACAGGGCCAATGCGGTAGATCCTTTCATTGTTTCTCAAAAACAAATGTGTAAACAACATTTTAATACACAATGAAAGAATATAAAGTAAATGCTCATGACACATAATGTATACAAATATGGGAAAAAACAAGGCAACATTCTTGTTTTTCAGCTAGAAGAATTCAATAATGAGCTTTGGGTTTTCCAATTTGTGTAAGGTTCAACTCTGTACAAAATGTTTCGTAAAGCGTTGCGTTACAGATCATAACAAAAACTGGATGGTTGGAGATATTAATTAAACTTATGAATTTTGTATAAATCTTTTAAACATCTCATAGAGATAGATATCGATTTCTCTAATTTCTATCCAGTTTTCACATTTCCTGAACGGTGTGGAAACATTTGTTCCCCTCTCTAGAGAGGAGAACAAGTTTCGTGAAATTTCCCGCCAAATTTTCGTTACACAATCCTCGGTGTTTTTCATCCAGTCATTAAAGAAATAGTTTCCAAAACTTAAACACATTAATTATGAAATTTCTCATATCTCGTTAAATAAATTTTCAAATGTTTAAGAGCTCGGAAAGCCTCGCCTTCAAACATTTGCAAAATTTATGTAACTCGATATGAGAAATTTCATAATCAACTAGTTCTCGTTATGGAAACTATATATCTCTACTAGTTTTGTATGAAACAGTAAAAAGATGTGTTATTTAAGTAAACTGTTCAGTACAACAAAAAGGGGTTATAACAAAATTACCGAACAGGGTGGTCAAGGGCCGAAGTCCATGAGACAATAACAAAATTACCGAACAGCGTGGTTAAGGGCCGAAGTCCATAAGACAATAACAAAATTACCAAACAGCGTGGTAAAGGGCCGAAGTCCATGAGACAATAACAAAATTACCGAACGGCGTGGTCGGTCAAGGGCCGAAGTCCATAAGACAATAACAAAATTACAGAACAGCGCGGTCAAGGGCCGAAGTCCATGAGACAATAACAAAATTACCGAACAGCGTGGTCAAGGGCCAAAGTCCATGAGACAATAACAAAATTACCGAACAGCGTGGTCAAGGGCCAAGTCCATGAGACAATAACAAAATTACCGAACAGTGTGGTTAAGGGCCGAAGTCCATGAGACAATAACAAAATTACCAAAAAGCGTGGTTCAGGGCCGAAGTCTATGAGACAATAACAAAATTACCGAACGGCGTGGTCGGTCAAGGGCCAAAGTCCATGAGACAATAACAAAATTACCGAACAGCGTGGTCAAGAGCCGAAGTCCATGAGACAATGACAAAATTACCGAACAGCGTGGTCAAGGGCCGAAGTCCATGAGACAATAACAAAATTACCGAACAGCGCGGTCAAGGGCCGAAGTCCATGAGACAATAACAAAATTACCGAACAGCGTGGTCAAGAGCCAAGTCCATGAGACAATAACAAAATTACCGAACAGCGTGGTTAAGGGCCGAAGTCCATGAGACAATAACAAAATTACCGAACGGCGTGGTCAAGGGCCGAAGTCCATGAGACAATAACAAAATTACCGAACAGCGTGGTTAAGGGCCGAAGTCCATGAGACAATAACAAAATTACCGAACAGCGTTGTTAAGGGCCGAGGTCCATGAGACAATAACAAAATTACCGAACAGCGTGGTCAAGGGCCGAAGTCCATGAGACAATAACAAAATTACCGAACAGCGTGGGTAAGGGCTGAAGTCCATGAGACAATAACAAAATTATCGAACAGCGTGGTCAAGGGCCGAAGTCCATGAGACAATAACAAAATTACCAACAGCGTGGTTAAGGGCCGAAGTCCATGAGACAATAACAAAATTACCGAACAGAGTGGTCAAGGGCCGAAGTCCATGAGACAAAAACACAAATCAGGGAGAAACCACCGCCAAAATGGTTCTGACTAGGTATAGGCATTTCAAAAGAAATGATGGGTTAAACCGGCTTTCTGGCTAGCCAAACCTCCCCTTCCTTTGCGGGACTTATGACAAGCCAAAAATCCCTTTCCATTGCGGTAGTGTCAGGTAGCAACTCTACAGCAATTGCCATTGAAAGGTCGTAGACAGTAAGACAGTAAAAAGAAATGATCATCCCAGTAGTAAATCAAGAAAGAATCTTGTTTGAGTCCGGACCGAGACTTCAATTTTTCCACAAGGGACTGATATCTATTAAAGATGATAAAGAAAGGAAATGGGGTAAATGTTAAAGAGACAACACCCCATATCCAGGTTGAAACGACCCAAAACAAAGCATCTAGGGGTCACCGTAAGGTCTTCAATACAGCGAACAACCTCACACCATATAGCAAGCCCTAAATGACCCAAAAAGGTAAAAAGTGAATAAATTAATGAAAACAAACCACATCCAATAACCCAAATATCAAGAAACTAAAATTTTATAAGAAGACAGGGACAAGCTAATGTCCAACATATTCCTGACTTAGGACAGGCGCAAATATTGAGGTTCGGTTAAACTCGTTTTCTTGGATCCANATTTAAAATCAAACTGAAAAAAAGTCCAACTTATCAAGACGAGTACCCTTACAATGAAGTACATGAAGACATTACACACAGGTACTGTCCGGACAAATGCTTGCAGTTACTGACAGCTAGCTAAGGACATAATTTCCGTTGACTCTGAAAGCCTTCTTACATATGAAACTTCAAATGAAATACTTCCAAATAGATTTCGTATAACATCATCAATTATGAAAGAAGAACATGATATTGTGCAATGCCAAATATTGCCAATATGAAAAATTGTTTAAATTTATTTATTGTGTAAACCATTTGGAGATGATCAATATTTTTGCAAACATAAACAAGAAGTAAAGATTTAACAACAATGCTGTAAGAGTTTTTAATTATCTTATTAGAAGGAATTTATTTATTTCAAAATTTGCATCACCTATTCATGCGTCTATAGTTCAACGGCAAGAAACGACGTGCGTGTCTTTTACTGTACTGAATTATTTTGAAGGCAGCCCATATTGCACTTTATAGCTGTTCATTTGTCTAATTTGTATGGTTCTTGTTTTGGAAATTGTCACTGATTTCCAGAACCGAATTGGTTAGAATGTTTCTGGAAATGAAGTACACATTTCAGAGTGATCTTTTTGAACATGTAATTAAGTTTAAATTTCGTCATTGTGAATTAATTTCAAATATACAAAGAATGCAATAAATGTGTAGGAAAAGGCAAGTAATTGATGTACAATGCTTTGCAGGTTTCACTCGAAACAGCTCCCTATACGAATCCAGTCTTTTACAGTAATGCGTTTCAATTATTGCTTGAACTCTACATATTTACTTTAGCAATAATATGCGTTTTTTCCTTTCAATATCCAGTTTCTGAAAGTAATTATGTAATATAGACCATGCAAGTTCTCTATAGAACAGAGTTGTTTTCATGTGACCATACAAAACATAGTGCTTTTATATTTAAAGAATAACAGTCATTTGAAACTTATAGTTCTACTTCTTAATATTCCTGACAATTCTTTACTTCAATGATTTGGCGAGAAAATTCAAGATCAAACTGTACGTTCTGTTAAAAAATAAACTAGACTACCCAGTCGGCAATCATTTTTGTCTTCCTGGACACAGCCAACATGATCTACAGGTCACTATTCTAACTAAAGTGGAGGGAGATCGTGACCATAGACATATACTTGGACAGCGAATCACCCACCGTCTCGGTACAGTATGTCCCAGAGAAATAAATGTTAAACATAAAAATATAAATATGTTGTGCAATGGCCACAAGTTAACTATTGAACAAAATAAAATGGTATAGTTGGCCACGATTAAAAGGTAAAAAAACGCAAAATGTACAAATTAAAAAACACATAAAAATGACAAAAACGGAAAGAGAGGAAGGGAAAACTACCCAACGTTTCGGCCTATATGGCCTTCGACTAGGGGACTACCGGGCTGAATACGGAGAAGAAGATTGATATGACGAGA
>MJUU01018676.1:27887-38440 GCA_002080025.1 Modiolus philippinarum
TGACCTCAATTTCATGGTCTAGTGAACAAAGTTGAGTGTTTCTGATTAGAATAGTTTCTTAATTACTGTAAGTGGAATGGTAATAATATTTGGCTTGTAGGTTGCTCTTGAGTAGTGCATGACTGTTTTAGCGACAAGCAGGGACGGGCGAGACATCTATTAGGGTCCACTCTTGTCTATATATATTCATTGCCAATGTTTGTTTTCAAATGTTTCTTTCATGTACAATTTTTGGATCCAAAAATTTCAAAATTAAATGAAACTTAAAGGCCTATTACCTTTACATAATTATTTTCTGGTTAATGATATCTTTTTTAGAAGAAAAATTCTTGAACTGTAAATGGCCATTTATTTGTTGAGACGACCTAGTTAAGACATGCTCAGGTGCACTTGTCTCAACTCAGGCAAATGACCAATCCGAACTGTTTATTCAAAAAAGTGTCCAAAGCGAAATGTCACAAATTCTGTGACGTCACAATGGAAAGTATGGGAAAATGAGTGTGGACTTGGCCTCTGTATTAAAAGTTTCAGAACATTGAAAATCATATATTACAGAAGAAATCGCTACTAACATTAGATCAAAATCAATAATCAGTATATCTTTCACTCATGTAAGAAATTCTTTTTTCTCTTGTTATGCTTCACTCCACTTGAGAAAAGACACAACTTCTTACATTCATGAAAGACATCCCAGTCTTTGATATGCTGTCATGAAAGAAGCTATTAAACTTATGCATGCTCTCTCATAACTTTGAAAGGTACCTCATTTTTGATTTATGTAACTTTTCTTCATCACAACAACCAAAAATAATTGTATTCATCACATTTTGGGACTTTGAATAGTGTTAAAAAAATCTAAATCTTCTCCACTCTTTTTTACACAATTACCATATAAGGGAGTGCCAGCTCCTTCATGGGTTAACTTTAATTACTTTAATGAAAAATGATTTCTTGGGGGTGGGGGCTTTTTTGGGATGTTGGGATTAGATGTTTTAAGCGCTAGATTTCTGGATTTTTATGATTTATGCCCAGGATTTCGGGAAATAAAATTCAGCTGGAATCAGGATTTCATCAGTATTTAAGTTTCTTTGTAGTTCAGGATTTAGAAAAAATAAAATAGGGATTCCTGGATGAGACCTCCTCTGACCCCCTCACCTATGTTACAAGAAATTAAGATTTCAGAGCCTTAATCTTTACATTTTCAGTGTACTCTGTACCCAGACCAAAGAGAGCAGAATATGCACCACCAGACCCAGTTCTAATGGAAAAAGCCAGAAAAATCCGAATGAATGAGATAAAAATGTGGGGTGTTGTTAGGGAGATATTATTCTATAGTTTCTTCCTATGGATTCTCATGGTTATAAGTTACAGGAATAGATCAGAACTGATGTACACATATAAGAATAGTATGGAGCAGGTGTTTATTGTCACTAACAACACAAATCATTCATTCATGAAGGTAAATATTAGCAGAAAATATGTAGATTGCATTAAAAATATTTTTCAAAATAATATAATTTTTAACCATTTGTTTCTATTTGACAAAAAAGGTTTCAGAATTGTGTCTTAATTATTCTTGGATGGGAGGGGGGGGGTTATTTGGATGACTTCGGTTTGAATCTAACTACAATCATCACATTTTGTGATTCAACTTTTCAACTCATACATGAATTAATTAATACATTACGATTTGTCGAAAGCACTAAAAATACTGTTCATACTAAATCTTTCTTCTTAACTTCTACTTGGTAGCATAAGTGTTTCACAAAACCCATCTTTGTATTTTTTCCCCCAAAAATTAAAAAATAAAATTTTCTGGATAAGGCATTAGAGATAGGAAAGGGAAAATAGCATATGCATAGTCTGTATATAACTTCTATTTCACTTGATGATAAATTATTTGCAGGCAAAGAATAAAGATGATTTCTGGTCATGGGCTAAAACTGGAATGGTAAATGGATTACGAGCTCTACCTTACTACAATGAAGAACAGCCACTATTTCTACGAGGTTACATCAATGATAAACAGTCAAGAATTATGGGACATGCTACAATGAGACAGCTACGAGTTACTGCTGGTAATCTTTTCTATATATATTTAGACTTTTTATGCCCTTTACTGAAAACCTGTTGTCATATTTTATTACATGTATAAATGTCTTCCATACATCAACTACTAATCCATCTATCTGGTTGCCTACCAATTTATCTGTTTGTTGTCAGTCCAACCAATTTGCCAGTTTGTCCATTTGCAGGGACATCAAAAACATATCACAGATACATGCTTTTTAAATGATGCATGTGATCTTACATTTTTTTATACCCTGCCGTTGGTAGTGGCGAGGTATTATGTGATACCCTCAGTCGTGTGTCCATCCATCTGTCTGTCCCCCAAAATATATTGTCTTCAAACTAGGTATGTAACTTGTTTGCCACAACACTCAGACCTAGCTTGAATTTTGGTTTAGAGGTCCAAGGGGTTTTGGAGTTATGCCCTTGAAATTTTGAAATTTTGCTAATTTTAGGGTTTCTGACTGATTACTTGTGAATGAAATAGCATACTGTAATTTGGCATGTAAGTTGTTTACCATAAAACACAGGCCAAGTATAATTTTTGCTTCATAAGTACACAGGAATCTGCAGTTATGCCTCTTTTTTTTAAACTTTGGAATTTGGTGAAACATGGGGGGGGGGGGTAATCATGTAATGCATTATTACTATTTTTGTCAAATGTTTTAAAGAATTTGGCATTCTAAGTGGATATAACAGTAGAATTACTAGGAATGAAAATTTGTTTACCTGAAAGTTGTTAAAACACAGAATATTGAGACTAATAATACTAGTAAAACTTAAAGATAAAATTTACTAGTATACAAATGTTTTAGAAAATGAAATATAGTTTTCTTGTCTCAAACTCAATTTTTCACTCAAAAGGATAGTCCTTTGTCAGGTAATAACAGGGGAGATAATTTGCAATGTCCAGGAAACTTGGAGAATGTGCTGTATTTCAGAAGCAAACTGTTTTCATTAGTTGAAAGTTTTTGTTACTGCCACGTATAGCCAGATCCAAATATAAGTACTACAGGTCGTAGTAAATTATATGTGCTCACATACTCTATTCATGCTATTGTTTTCACAAAATATAAACATAAAGCAATCAGATTTTCAGGAAAAGAACTGCAGAAAATAGAATCATAATTATGATAAATCAAAAAATTTTGTAACATTTAATTAGATTGTTTTCACAAAATACCAAATTCAGCTAGTGTTTGAAAGTTCATTTATGGATAACTGAATACCAAAGTAACTGTTAATGTTTTCTGCAGATGGCCATTTCAACAACTTATGTCTCTTCAGTGCAGATCAATCAAATCAATAAAACTGTTTTATGTTTAGTATCAATGGATTACTAAACATATTGTAATAAAAAAATGTATGTACATGTATATTACATTATATGTAAACAAAAGATTACAAAAAATATACACAAATAGACCATATCTGAGTTCTGGTATTTAGATCCACCAGTTGTTGTTTGTCCTCCCTACATCACAAACGTGTCCGCCCCATGTGACCGAGAATTTAATTGAAATACATAATTTCATGACGTATTAGGATTTATGAAGTGATGTTTTCTATATACTCTGACGTGTTGAAAGGTGATCTGAAAAATCCTGATACCAGAACTCGGACCAGACTTATTTTTAGATGAGGCAGTTTTTATGTATGATGTAATTTAGCATGCTATTTTTATGATTTTTTTTCAACTTGTATTAAAAAAAGAGAAAAAAAATGCTTATATGTTGTTGTACTAATACATGTGTATTTGATATTTCAGATTCATGTATTGTACCTGATGCAGTAGTTGGTCTTATTCATGAATGTAATGATGAATACAGCATTTCAAATCAAGACGAGAATAATTATGATATTGGTTGGAAGCCATTTACAGGGAACTCGTCAGAAGAATATAGATATACTACAGCCAAAGATCTCGATGGTTATCCATACTGGGGAGAAACAGCTATATATAGTGGTGGTGGATATGTCGTACGTATCCTAGGAAACATTTCTACGCTAAGAACTAAAATGTCACAGTTAGAACAACAGGGTTGGATTGATCGATATACACGTGCCATTTTTGTAGAATTTACTGTATATAATCCAGGAATCAATCTGTTTTCTGTATCCACCATGTTAGCAGAGTTTAGACCAAGTCAAGGGATATTGCCGTCTTATCGTTTTGAACCTGTGAATTTATTTCCGTATATGAACAGTGCCATGCTATTTGTGTTAGGATGTGAAATCACTTACCTTCTATTCACAGTATACTTTATCATTTGTGAGGCTCGTAATTTAATCAAACAGAAAACGGCATATTTCAGGGAATTCTGGAACTTAGTGGAGTTAGGTATCTGTGCCATGTCCGTTACAGGTGTTGTCATCTATTTCTATAGAATGTTTGAGACTAACAGGTTAACTGAAAGGTTCCGAGTTAGCCATGGGTACGAGTATATGAAGTTTCAGTATGTTGGTTACTGGAGTGAAACTTTCAGTTATATCATTGGCTGGTTGGTTTTCTTTGCTACTCTCAAATTTTTGAAGTTACTCCGTTTTAATAAGAAAATATGTCTACTTGCCTCCACCATGAAAGCATCATGTAAAGATCTTCTCCATTTCAGCATAATCTTCAACATTGTCTTTTTGGCATTTATCCAACTATTTTACATGATCTACGTCAATAACATCAGGTCTTTTAAAACGTTTGTAACAGCCTGCGAGTCTGGAATTGTCATGATGATGGGAAAGTTTGATATTTATGAGATGTCTGCCGCCCAGCCTGTTTTAACACAGATATTTCTCTTCCTTTACGTTGTTGTGATCACCTTCATAGTGGTTAACATGTTCCTCTCCATTTTGAACGAAACTTTCTCTTCTGTTCGTGTTGATTGCACAAAGCAGGCTAATGATTATGAAATTGTCAATTTCATGATAGGTCGACTCAAACTTTGGACTGGTATTGGTACCCCTGACAGAAGTGTCTTGAAACCTACCAGTATTCAAAGTGTGGATAAACGTGGACCTACTGAATTGTTCCCGGAACAAATTGACCGTCTGCTGCACTCAATATCACACATCTACATGGAGAAAGAACGTCTGGATGAATTGTTCGACAAGAATGCTTATGGCAAAGGGAAAGGAGCAGATTTGCCGATGTTTGACCCGTCAGTACGCAGTCTGAAGTATGAGAAGATGACCACAGTCCACACATAGACTGATTTGTTGTGATCTTTTGCCTTTTTTAATTAAGTTAATAGAAATAAACATATAAGCAATATAAAAAAAAAATTTTCTCTACTTGGAATGAGGGGGAAGTCAGCAGAATCTTATTATTATATTGGATTAAAAAAAATCTCAGAGTTGAATTGAACAATATAATTTTTTTTTGTTTAAGATATTAGAAACATCTAACACCGATTTATTAGCATTACACCTGAAAATGTCATTACAGGCAATATGTTTTGTTAAAATTACTATATTTTAGAATAACTTTGGTGTAATGATTGTTATATTTATTAGTAGAATTGTTAACATTATTGTTTAATAACACTAAAAGTAATACTAAGGACATGTTAAAAGGAAAATACTTTGATAACTTTTAGCAGATAATAGTATGTATAGATTATTTGTATTTAAACCATGCACTTTGGTTTGGGATCTTTAATGCTGTTTTGGCCTGAATTGGTCCTAATGATTTTGATCTTTTAAATAAGTTTTAAAAAAAATTGCATTTGTGATGATTAAATTTTAATCACTGAACTAATATCTACACATTCACTTCACTAAGGTAAAAACAAAATTGCTTTGGCTAAAAAAAGTGCATTAATCCGTCAGCTATTTCAAAAAAACATATTTTTAGATGATATCATTTTTAAATTTTGGAGGAAAATTCCAGTAATGGTATTTGGACTTGGAATAAACAGAATTATATAAATCATCAGAAGGTTTTTAAATTGTAATTTAGGATGTGACATGTTAAGCATACATTTTACAATCACAAAATGTGTCATGGAAACATATTTATGATAGAAAAACTTTGATTCACACCAAAAACTTTCAAAATACATATGGCTAATATGTTTAATAGCAGATTTTCAATGGAACTTTTTATAGAAAATATTAAATGAAATTCTTGAAATCTCTGCCCAAAAATGTGGAAATTTTCATGAAGAGGAACCAACATTTGTGATTTTTGTCTCTTCCGTGACAAAAGTCGCGAAAGCGAGACATAGCGATCCAAAATTCTGTCGTCGTGGCGGCGTCGTCAACATTGATTTTAACCCTGTGGTTAAAGTTTTCTAAACATTAATATCTTCATTAAATCTTTATGGAATCATTTGAAATTTGGACAGAAGCAAGAAAATGGTCTGAAAATTACCACTAGCTAAAAAATTTCAAATTTTTTTTTTTTAGTTTTTCCTTATTTGGACTTAGTTTTTTTTGCATAAGAAATTTATTTTAACCCTGTGGTTTAAGTTTTTTAGAAATCAAATGAAGTTGTTAAATCTTATTAGAATTTCATAAAAAGTGGTCAAAAGTTAGATGATGGTAAGAAAATTACCTCAAGCTGAAAAAATAGGAAATTTTTTTTCTAGTTTTCTGTATTTTTTCCAAATTTGGACTTATTTTTTTCCAAAAAATTTCAATTTTAGTTGTTAAGAAGTAGAATGGAGTCTTTTATTCTTAATAGAATTACATTAATATTGACATTTCTGCATAAAATGCTCAGATGTGTAACAGGCTATTGGGATTTTGATTCCGGTTCCAACTTAGGTAATTTCCTGAAAATGTCAAAGACCAATAATTTTTGAAAATTTTGCATCCAATTACAAATTTTAACAATGTTTTAGTATCAAACTAGTTTTAAACACTAAAGAATTAAATAACATGTTTCCAACTTTAGTAATTTTCCTGAAACTCTCCAAGACCAGCTATTTTTAGAAATTCTTCTTAGCAACAATGCTTTTTTTTAATAAATTAGAATCAAACAAACATTTTTAATAATAGAATTGCAAAAGTTTTTTATTCCAATTTCGGTTTACATTTCTGGACTCTCAAAGAGTTATTTTCTGGAATTCTACCTAGCAACCATAACTTTATAATTTCCTTTCAGTTATAATAATCATTTGCAAAAGTCAAATTTGAAAAATCTTTTGATTCTATTTTTGGTAAATTTCCTGAAACTCTCCAAGACCTGTTTTTTTTTTTTTTAATTCTACCTAGCAGCCTTATTTTTTTCAATTCCTTACAGTATGAATAATCATTTTCAATAGTGAAATTTCCAAAATCCTGGATTGCAATTTTGGTAAATTTTATGAAACTCTGAAAGACCAGTTATTTTTGGAATTCTTCTTAGCAACCATATATTTTTAATACATTTCATTGATAATAGTCATTGTACAAAAATTTTCGATTCCAATTTGGGTATGAAAGTTTCAGAGACCAATTATTTCTTGAAATTCTAAATAGCAACAACATCTAAATATAGGCCAAATTATGACAGTGTACTGAGCGGGCGAGACATTAGGTTCCGGGGAACCTTTACAAATTTTTGCAAAGTGGCTCTATAATTAAATCAAAATTGACCATCAAATAATCTTAGTTTAATAACATGGTTTTTATACAATGTAATCTAAACATGCTATTTGTATCGATATGTTCTAAGTTAACTTTTAATGGCTTATACCTAGTTTCTTGTTTACAGAAATTTATACTCTCTTTATTTTGTGATTAAAGTTTTGGCATTCTTTAAATTGTTATTATTTAAGGAAGATGGACCATTTACAAATCAATAATTAAGCTCGTATACAAGTTAAAAAATGATTCATCCTGAGTACCTGAGCAAAAGACAGATATGTTTGTGCACCAAGAATTTTACATTTGTGTCCTGTTTTATTGGGTTTTTTTGTCATACCCACACTCAATATTGTGTTGGGTATATTGCATTCTCTTTATCACTTTGTTCCTCCATCCACAAGTTATTTTTGTCACATTTTCCTCATTTATTGTAAACATACAATGTTTGCAGCATGGAGTTAATTATCAGTCTTGTTGAACCTGTGTTTCTAATTTAACTCAATGTGGACTTGAATTCAAAACTTGATGTTAAATGAATTCTTCATTGCATTTTTCTCACATTCTTCTTGAAGGATTTATTTCAAACTCAGTCACAGGTTCTGCATGAAATGCATGAGGAGTTGATGTCAAACTTTACATAGTTGTTCTTATTGGGCCTGTGATTGTTGAGTTGGAGGTATCTTTGGTATGCCACCGTGTGTAACTTCTTGTTTGTTTGTGTAACCACTATATAGCTATATCATTTGTTTGTGTAACCACTATATAGCTATATGCATATGATTTTCCTACAGTGGTTCTGATTATAAAACTTGGTTTTCATTTGTGAATATTAATAAGGAAAAAAGATTTTAGAAAGAATGAGATGATAGTTCCCTAATCAGACTTTCCTGAATATCTGCACAATGTGGAGAAGGCTGAAACCTTTCGTTAAAAACCATTTATAACATTAGGATATAACATTAGAAATAATCTGGAGACAATAGATCAAACAAAACACCAAATCCCCGAAAAAAGTCAAAACTCCGTCATTCTAGAGATGATAAATCCATCCAGAGACAATAAATCAATCAAAACATCAATCTCTCAACAACAACAAACAAACAAAACATCAAATTGAGGAGTAAATAAATCAATAAAAATTTAGACCTCGGGAAAATCAAATTAAGATCAAGCTGGATCAAAATACAAAGACCAAAACATCAATCTGGAGAAGATAAATCAATCAAAACAATATCGAAAAAAATCAAAACATCAATTTAGAGATGATATATGTAATCATTAATCTCGGAAAACAGTTTATTTAAAGATCAGTCGAAAGGCCAATCTGGGAAAAACAGTGAAAAACATCAATCACGAGACAAATTATCAATAATTCCAGGAAATAAAATGAAGCCATCAACCTGGAGACAGTTATCAAACAACAACCCCAATAAAATCAAAACAGCAATCTAGAAAAAAAAAATCAACCAAAACATCAACAAATAAAAAAAATCAAAGCATCAAATCTGGAGACAATAAAACAATCAAACCACTAATCTCCGAAAGGTCAAAACGTCGTTCTTTGAACAAGTCAATCTTTGGGGAAAAAATGTAGCACATCAATCTGGAGATGCTAAATTAATAAACACACAAACTATAAAATCAAAACATCAATCAAGAGAGGATAAAGCAATCTTCGGTACTGGCCTGAAACTGATCTTTTATCTTTTATTTGGAAATTTGTTCTCTATCAGCTTGTACACTTACTTCAGTTATGGATTCCAATCATTCAGCATGAATCCAGTATTTTCACAACAAAAGACACCTTCAGTCTCAAAGCCATGTAACAAGCCTCAACAACGACCTGCTCCAAGCAACAGAAATCCATGTTCCAGATGTGGCAAGTGCACTCATTTTTCTTCTCAATGTCGATTTTTAAGGGTTATTGCAATATATATAATTTTGTTTAAACATATCTCCCTCTTACATAGCTCTGTCCTTAGCTGATTTTGTTGTTTATCTGTTTAGATCCTATTGGTTATTTGTTTTCTATCAGCTTTTACACAGTCATATTTAGAGTTATGGATTTCCAAATGTTTTGATTTGAGACACAAATTAATTCGAAGTAAATTCGATATTTTATTATTTAAAACGGCAAACTCGAAAAAATCAGAACATCAATCTGGAGACAATAAATCAAGTAATTTGTGTTGGATATGAATTGCTGTGATTTTTGATTTTGTTTCCCCCTTTTCGTAATTTATGCTTCGGTATTCTTTAACCGATGTATCAAAACACCATTCAGACTTGGACAAAATCAAAACATCAAACTAGAGACAATAAATCAATCAAAACACCATTCAGACTCAGACAAAATCAAAACACCAATCTGGAGACAATAAATCATTTAAACACAATTCAGACTCGGACAAAAATAATTAGTAGTAAGTCTTCCAGGGAAGACATGTGTCGCCTGCGTAAGTAACAAAAAATATTCTAAGTTCCATCAGACAGGAAGTGGGTATGTGACAGATCCCAAACCCTATTATACTGTATAAATAGGGAATAATACATGGCAAAATCCGTATCACATGCGGTATCATCCCGAGTTACCAATATCAGCCCGAGGGCCTTTGGCCCGAGGTATGATATTGGTCGAGGGATGATACGGCATGTGATACGGACTTTGCCATGTATTATACAGTTTATCATATGTTTAAACAGAGGACTACTTAATCCCAAAAATACTGTCAAAAATTGGAAAGAGAAAATGCATGTATGGAGAAAATTTCAAATTGGACGGAAAGGACTTGAGTTTGTTGGAATAAAATCTACCATGTAAAGGAAAAAGGTTTGCTTGATTTTTTTAACTAATCCTCACAAAAAAATCATCCACAAACAAATTTTTGTTACTCTCCGCAAAATTTTTTACCCCC
>MJUU01018676.1:38450-54729 GCA_002080025.1 Modiolus philippinarum
GAATACGGAATGAACTTCATGCACTGTATCACAGTCTGAAATCCGGTGGTATTTAAACAATAGAATATGAACTCTCCTTTAGAAAAGATAAAAATGTCGATTTCAATGTATAACTCGTTGTTAAGACCTGATAAAAGTTACTTATAACAAGAAAATTTATACTCTGTTATGTTTATGTGATGTATCTTGATGTTGACAAATGACATTTAAAAAAAATTTGATATTTCTTACATATATTTAATGAAAAATGAGATTTCCCGGAATATACCTGATTCCAAAGTGTTTTGGATCTAGCCATTTCTTTACAACGGAAATTTTTAGGAAAAAATATACTTTGCAATTAAATATTTATCGATTCATGTGCAAATTTTGGACTGGGTACATGCAGTGGTTCCGACGAAATAATCTATATAAAATGACCATTTCTACCTGGTAACCGTCAAGTCAAGTCAAGTCAAGTAAATTTTATTTAAAGTCGGTACACATATTTAACAATAAACATAAGCTCGAAGAGCTTTTTAAACCGACATATTTACATAAACAACCGTCTTATTTACATAAACAAAATCGATTTTTACTCACTAAGCACGTGGGGTCTTTGAATGGGCTTTAACTGATGTCACGCCCTTTTCCTTGATTGAACCAATGAAATCTTGTTTTGATAATTACCCTTTCCGATTTTGGGTATAAAAGGAAAATGGCGTTTCAAGACGATATAATTTTGCTTAGTTACATAGAATGCGTTTTGGATCTCCGTGTTTCTTATACAAGAATCGTCACTTAATTGACCTATAAGTAAAGTATGTTAGAAAATCTATCTGTACATATAATTTTGTCTGGGTAAATGCATTTTAACACTATATAGCAATTGATTTTGACCAGTCTTACCGTTGAATATTTTCATCACGACAGAAAATTATGCAAGGAATTCGCATATTACCTCTTCTTGGAGGCAAGTTTAATCTCTTTTAAACTACAGAGTAAAGATCTTTGAACTGAATACCGTTTTCACTAAATATTGTATTTGTTTATTTCTTATGAAATCTTGACATTTTGTCGATTGTTTATTTTCGTCGCCATGCTGTTAATTTGTTCTGAAATAGTTTTGAACACAGAAGAGCTTTTCTAGAAGGGAGATAATTTTATACCACTAGATTTCCCGCTGATCACATATTCAAAACGTCTGTATTTATTACTTAACATATGATAAAGGTCCCTATACGAGTACTTCATATTGAATTCCAGAAGACTTGGACATGTGCTTCCATAGAAAAATGTGACAGAAGTTTTCAAGGCCCAAAATATATTGTAAGCTCCGTCAAACAGGAAGTTGGCATACAAGAGGTCCGACTCTCTGTTACACGGTATAGTCCCCAAACTGATACTTCATGCCATATTGCAGAAAGTTCGGGTAAATGGTTCCTGAGAAAAATATGATAGAAATTTTTTGTGACTCCAATCGGCAAAAAATATTCTATGTTCCGTCAAACAGGAAGTGGGCATACGAGAGATCCGAAACTCTGTTACATGGTATAGGTCCCAATACTGATACTCAATATTGAATTGCAGAAGGCTGGGATTTTTGGTTCCTGAGAAAAATAGGACAGAAATTTTCAAGACACAAAAAATATTGTTGGCAACAATAAATCAATCAAAACACCATTCAGACTGGGACAAAATCAAAACATCAATCTGGAGACAATAAATCAATAAAAACACCATTCAGACTCGGATAAAATCAAAACATAAATCTGGAGACAATAAATCAATCAAAACAACATTCAAACTATAAAAAAATTAAAACATCAATCTGGAGACAATAAATCAATCAAAACACCATTCAGACTCGGACAAAATCAAAACGTCTATAAGGAGACAATAAATCAATCAAAATACCATTCGGACTCGGACAATCAAAACACCAATCTGGAGACAATAAATCAATCAAAACACCATTCAGACTCGGACAAAATCAAAACATCAATCTGGAGACCTTAATTAAAACAATCAGAACACCATTCAGACTGGGACAAAATCAAAGCATCAATCTTAAGACAATAAATCAATCGAAACAACATTCAGACTCGGACAAAATCAAAACATCAATCCTGGAGACAATAAATCAATCAGAACACCATTCAGACTCGGACAATCAAGACACCAATCTGGAGACAATAAATCAATCAAAACACCATTCAAAATCGGACAAAATCAAAGCATCAATCTGGAGACAATAAATCAATTGAAACAACATTCAGACTCGGACAAAATCGAAACATCAATCTGGAGAAAATAAATCAATTAAAACACCATTCAGACGCGAACAAAATCGAAACATCAATTTTGGGACAATAAATCAATCAAACCACCTATCAGACTCGGACAAAATCAAAACATCAACCCTGGAGACAATAAATCAGTCAGAACACCATTCAGACTCGGACAATCAAGACACCAATCTGGAGACAATAAATCAATCAAAGCACCATTCAGACTCGGACAAAATCAAAACATCAATCTGGAGACAATAAATCAATCAAAACACCATTCACACTCTGACAAAATCAAAACGTCAATATGGTAACAGTAAACCAATTAAAATACCATTCTGACGCTGACAAAATCAAAACACCAATCTGGAGACGATAAATCAATCAAAACACCATTCAGACTCGGACAAAATCAAAACATCAATCTGGACTCTGGAGACAATAAATCAATAAAAACACCATTCAGACTCGGATAAAATCAAAACATCAATCTGAAGACAATAAATCAATCAAAACAACATTCAGACTCGAACAAAATCAAAACATCAATCTGGAGACAATAAATCAACCAAAACACAATTCAGACTCGGACAAAATCAAATCATCAATCCGGAGACAATAAATCAATCAAAATACCATTCAGACTCGGACAATCAAAACACCAATCTGGAGACAATAAATCAATCAAAACACCATTCAGACTCGGACAAAATCAAAACACCAATCTGGATCGAGACCTTAAGGTTAATGAGGACACCATACCCAGAAAGAAAATTACCATTTAATTTTCTTTATTTTTGGATATATTGTAGTACCAAAGTAGTTGGTTGTTACATGAAATTTTCAAACCCTCTTACCAGGCTTTTTCTCGAGATATATAGACCAAGAGTTACCTGCCCCTTGATGTTCATGAGTAATATTAGGACAGACTGTAATTCGCATGTTGTTAGTAGGGGAAAAATAACTATCAGTGATATAAGCTGTGACTATTGAATATGTGATAACATAGAATAGACTTCGATCTTGCAGCCTGGTACCACCATACTCCCTTAACTTGCAAAGTTTTCATGACTTTTTGGCCATTGCCGGACCATATTTCATGCCGTGAAAAAAAATGTGTCATTTAAAATTTAATTTTTTTTTCGTTGAATATATTATTTGAAATCACAACAATAATACTTTAAAAAATCAGTATAGCAAACCAGGCTTTTAAAGTTGACAACATTGCCCTCCTTCCCTCAAAACATTTTGTTGTCTCTAGAACAAAAACCGGAAGTGATGTCACCAGTAGTGATTGTAGCACCAATACCAAAATACCATAGTCATGTGACTGTATATACTGTTTTCACTTGACTAGAACAGGAAGTTTGTGTTACAAATGTCAAACCGGAAGTGGATATCTTCTTGCCTACTGTCAATCACAAATGCAAAATGGTTGTCATCTGCAAATTGCAGTTTTGTGATATATTGTATGATAGTTCGACACGTCTATAGAGAGATAAAGGAGCACGCATGCGGGACCGGAAGTAGTGTGTATTTCCTGTTGGAGACAATTTTTACCGGGAATGATATATAGATATATTTTGGATGGCATTGGCGGATCCAGAGGGGGGTCCGGGGGTTGGAACCCCCCTTTTTTTCTGGACAATCGTGTATTTTTTATAAATATCCTGAGGTTTTTTAAGAAATACTCCTCCAAAATTTTCGCGCCTCGCTCCGCTCGGCGAAATTTGTTTCATTTCCAATTGCAACCCCCTTTTCTAATTGCCTTGATCCGCGCCTGGATGGCGTTGACTATTTGAAGGCGTTGATATTTCTCATATTTTCTTGTTCCAAACTTCTAGGGAGTGATCGATCTTTATAAAACAGAAATCTACAGTGGCTTGTTCTGGAAGTATTTCTATCACGTCTGCATTAATTGTTTAGAAGGGAGAGACTAACTTCATATGCCATTTTTTTACCTTGGAAGGGGAAAGCAAACTCATGTCCTGAAGTTTTAGTGTTATATTAAGCATGTTTGTATATCGTGACTTTGGTCTTTTATTTCTGGTGTTCTCATATTTGCCGTGAATTTGGGCTTTGATTTATTTAATCCACTTGAATTTTGTTCTTTCGGCATTCTCAGTCTGCAATTGTTTCTTAAATATAGGTATTGCTAATATTTCAAATAAAAATAAACTTGGTACATAGTTCACAGGCTATCCCTCCGGCACTGTACGATTTCGTAACTCCTTCGTTCCTATATTCTGCAGCATATTTTATGACAAATTTCTAATAAATGCATCTATATAAGTCTGAACAATAAATATTACGACTTTCTGTCTCCGATATCATGACCAAACTGAACAAAACAACGATATAGTATCAATTAACAATACAGGGATGGATAGACCAAGGCCGGACTGGCATAGGGCCGGACTGTTGTAAGGCCGGATGATCTCGAAATCTTAATTTTTTTTCCGGCCATTTTTATGTCTTGATAACGTGACAGCTGTCCTCACTAACCTTAATTAAAACAATCAGAACACCATTCAGACTCGGACAAAATCAAAGCATCAATCTTGGGACAATAAATCAATCGAATCTGACAAAATCGAAACATCAATCTGGAGAAAATAAATCAATTAAAACACCATTCAGACTCGGACACTATCTGGAGACAATAAATCATTCAAGACATAAACGATCAAAGAATTTAGGCACAAACATTGAGAACAAATCATTGACGTTAGAAAACAACTATGAAAAGATAAAACGATTAAATAGGCTAATGAAAATAAAAGTTCGATCTGCAAACAAAAACATGTTACTTTAATTCTTTAGCACCTGTCAAAATCATCAGTCATATAAAAACAAACAAACAATCAAAAAACAAAACTTCAACTAGTTAAGACGTAAACAAGTTACTACCATCATTACAAAACATAAAGCCATAAATCTGGAGACAAGAATAATTTACCTACAGACAAAGTATATATACGGAGCAGCACTTAATTTTTTTGATTTTTTTTTTCGAACAAAAAACTTTAACAAAGGTAACTGCAAATTTACTTGTAAAACAAAGGTTAAAAAAAACAATTTCTCACATGACTGATATTTGAAACCATGCTTCTTGTGATACATGACATGAAATGCACAAGAATGAGGTTTTGATGCGAATTTACGCAAGATTGGTTTCCTTTATTGTCCACTACAAAGCTTAACCCCCCCCCCCCCACCGAAAACATTTTCCCGTCTCAAAGTTTTAGGACCAGTTTTCACTTTCTTTTGGAACCTTTTGGGAACATTTGTGCAAAATTTCAATTTTTTTTATGTTTAGAGTTGAATTTCTCAAAAATCGGCATTTTTTCCCCAAAAATTCAAAACATTGCCATTTTTGACAAATTTCAACTCGAAACAACTTGACAAAATTGAACTCAAAATTTGAAGAATAGGGCATTTTGTATGCCCCCACCGCTAGGCGGTCGGGGGCATTAAGGTTTACCCTGATCCGTACGTACGTCTGTACGTCCGTACGTCCATCTTTTTGGTTTCCGGATGATAACTTGAGTATCCTACATCGGATCAAAACCAAACTTGGTAATATGCCTACTTATCACCCAAGACAGAACCTTATTGATTTCCAGGTTGGTACCCTCAAGGTCAAGGTCACAGTTGCTAAAAATAGACTTAAATTTCAATAAATTTTGGTTTCCGGATGATAACTTAAGTATCCTGCATCGGACCAAAACCAATCTTGGTCATATACTTACTTATCACCCAAGACAGAACCTTGTCGATTTTTAGGGGAGTACCCTTAAGGTCAAGGTCACAGTTGATAAAAATAGACTAAAATTTCAATAAAATTTTGGTTTCCGGATGATAACTTGAGTACCCTTCATTGGATAAAAATCAAACTTGGTCACATGCTTACTTATCACCCAAGACAGAAACCAATCGATTTCCAGGTTGGTACCCTCAATGCCAAGGTCACAGTTGCTAAAAATAGACTAAAATTACAATAAGATTTTGGTTTCCGGATGCTAACTTGAGTATCCTGCATCGAATCAAAACCAAACTTGGTCACATGCTTACTTATCACTCAAGACAGAATCCTGTCGATTTTCGGGGTTGGTATCCCAAAGGTCACAGTTGCTAAAAATAGAATAAAATTTTTGTACGTTTCCAGATGATAATTTGAGCATCCTGTATCGGATCAAAAACAAACTTGGTTACATGCTTAATTATCACCCAAGATGGAACCCTATCGATTTCCGGGTTGGTACCCTCAAGGTCAAGGTCACAGTTGCTAAAAATAGATTATTATTACATATAAGATTGTTTCTCAGATTACTAAGTTGTGGGAACTCTGCATTATATCAAAACCAAACCAGTTCCNATGCCTATATATATATATATCGAGAGACGTATATATATATTGTACATACGTGTAGTTATGCCTTTAATAATTGAAAGTTTGCGATTGCAAGGAGGCGGGGGCATCCATGTTCCATTCTTCCATTTGTCTTTAATACTTCGTCAGTGTGATTGAAATGTTCACCAAATTTGGGATTTCTGATTTTGACCACTTAATTAAACATTGATGCTGTGGCAAATTTTCAAGAGTAGACTAAAAATGCATGGATGCAATACTTTAAGCAGACACTTGGCTTAGTAATTTTGCAAAGAAAAATTCTTTAGCTCGACATAGAAGATTTCTAAAACATAAATATCAGGTGTTGCGTTTTCATTGGCACTCAGTATATATGGAGACTGAAGGACAACACAATAAAAATATCAATGATGAAACAGAACTACTAAGTCATCTTGTAGCCAACTGAAACATTCATAACATCAAGTTCAGGAAAATAAGTTTCTCAGGAGTCTGTATCGCTCACTTGGCCATGGCGAAAGAGACTTTAGCACGAAATCTGACTGTCGTATCCCATAGGGTCCATTGCTAAACTTTAAAAGTTATATTCACCGCTAGTGGAAATCTTGGATTGGGTGCAGACCTGCCAGACACAGTTTTTGAAGGGGACCATCAAAGGACTATTGTGATAAAGTTTGATTCCGATTTGAAAAGTTGTTTCGGAGCCCAAGATCCTTGAATGTATTCCCATTGGGTCCAGTGTTAAATTATGTTACCAACTTGTGGCCATCTTGGATTAGGTACGGAACTTGTTGATACCCTTTTTAAGGAAACTATTTAAAGATTGTTTTGAACATTGCGATCAAGTATCGTTCTAACTGGACAAGTAGTTTCAGAGAAGATATTAAATGCGTTTTCAAAAGGGTCCAATATTCCCGTTGACGTCCATCATGGATTAGATATAGATCAGCCGGATACCTTTTGATTTTTTATGAAACATTGTGACAAGGTTCTGGTCTTATTTAACTAGTAGTTTCTGAAAAAAAAATCTTTGAATGTGTTTTCTGTAGTGTCCATAATTAAACTATGTTTCCCGCTCTCGGATCTTGCATGGGGACCTGCCGGAAAATCTTTAGATTGGACTATCTAAGACAATTATTACTAAGTTAGGTTCTAATCGGGATGAAGTAGTTTCAGAGATCTTTGAATGTGTTTTCCGTAGGGTCCAATGTTACACTTTGTTCCCCGCTGGCGGCCATCTTAGATGGGGTGAGAACCTGCCGGATATAATTTGGAAAGGGGCCACCCGATGATCATTGCAACGAAGTTCTGCTCAAATTCGCCCATTTTTATTCAAAGAGAGAGAGATCTTTGAATGTTTTTTTTTCCATTGGATCCAATTTAAACTATGCTAGCGGCCATCTTGGATGAGGTACATGTACATGGACCTGTCATGTATCTTTATTGGAAGGACTATTGTAACCAAGTTTGATTCCAATTGGAAAAGTAGTTTCTGAGGGCAAGACCTTCGAATTTGTTTTCCGTAGGTCCAGTGATGAACTATTTTTCCCGCTGGCGTTAATTTTGGATGAGGTACGAATCAGCCAGATGCCTCTTTTGGCTATGTGGTTTCATAGAAGATCTTTAATGTGTTTTCTATAGTGTCCAGTTATAAACTTTGTTGCCAACTAAAGGTCATCTTGGATGAGGTACTGAAGTACGAACCTGCCGAATATCTTTTTGGGAAAGGGTATCTAAAGATTATAGTAATTAAGTTTCGTTCTTGGTGAACTATTAGTTTAAGAGAAGATTTTTAAATGTGTTTTCAAAAGGGTCCAATTTTAAACTATGGTGCCCGTTGACGGACGTTTCGGAAGAGATACGGATTGGCTGTATAGCCCTTTCCAAAAAGTGCTATCTTTTCCTAGATTGGAACCCTCCTGTCAAGTGGTGGTGAAGTACAAAAATTAAAATGATTTTATCAAAAATGTAATAATTATTGGTTAATTTTAAAAACCCAGAATTTAAAGAAAGATAACTCCATATAGCCAATTCTACCACAGGCTGATAACCGGAACTGATTTGTATCTAAATGCCGAAACTGAAGTTCGGACCCCTTTTTAAGGTAGCCTGGGATCCCGACCCATGCTGACTACCGCGAGGTTGGGACAGGTTTGACCAGGCTATTTTTAAGGCACTAGCTAGAATTACCTGGAAAAGTAATCCTAATAAAAATAATTATTGTTACCCGAGACCAGAACAGAGACTAATTATGGAACCATCACCGGATACGGACCTGTTTTAAATGAAGTAACAATAATTTCTATCCTTATTGTTACCTTGAGTTGTTACCTGATATTTATTCGTATTAATTTACCATGACACTTATGTAAAATGGGTCAATAGAAATATTGTTTCAAATTAAGAAATGTACATACATAGAAAATTGAATGAAAAAAGTAAATAAATGTTGATATACTATATGAGTTTTGTCTTTATATTATATAAATCGCAACCGGTCCTTATTTCAAAAGATCCCACTCCTATTATATTGTAACGGTTGTGCTGAAAAAGCAGTCGTATTATCTACCCTGAATTGAAGGACTCGAAGAAATCTAAAATGTGTAACGTTGATGAGGACACAGCTATAATTTGTAATGTGGAGCACAGTAAATTTAATGTTGGAATTGAACAGTCCGTGTTTAAATGCAGAACATTACAGTTTGTGTTTTTATTGCAAATTTTGAGAAAGAGTTATATTTATTTCAGTAAAAGGGACTTTACACATATATTCAATTTGTAACAAATGTTCTGGGTCGGAATTGACCAAATGGATCATATATAGATAGTAAGAGAATCAGGTTAGATAACTCTCCGGACAAAATTCTGTGACCTTTTATTTGAACTGAAATTTTATTGTGAAATAATGTAATAAAATGCTTGATATATGTAAAACATTTAAGGTGGGAATGTAGACATTCTTTCAGCACAATGTTTGTTTATTTTTTATTTGGATATAAAAAATGCCAGATTTTTATAAATTTCGTATGATGGTAATTTTCTATAAAACCGCATTTTCAGTATGTTTACTTGGGAACCCACTAAAACCCATCTAGCATATGGAAGATTGATACTTCACATATCTGCAGTGCAAAATTCATTACAATCGGACCTATGGAATTTTTTGGCTTTACTGTTAAAAATGTAAATTTTTGTAGTTTTTGGGTGTGGTCTTTTGATTTTGATTCGAGTTATGTTCCTTTGGCCACAATTTTTTAGTTTTACCCACTTCGAATGTGCTGCCATCTGGTGTTAATTGATATACCTACATTTTGGAAACTTTCTGTGGATCCATTTCTTATTGATATATTGTTGTTGTACTAGTACATTTTTCAATACTAAAATTTGTAATTTTATTCTGTATTGTTTTCTACCATAACTCAGATCCCAGAGGAACGAACCGTCTTGATATCGTCATTTGGCGTCTGTCCATCTGTCGTCGTCCGGTATCAAGACAATAGTGACATGTCAGTACACACAAGGGGACGGTGACACAATGGACACCGGACCCTCCTGTTACAATATGAAAACATTGCGTCCTACATGTCAGAGAGGGCAGTGGATTTTTTATTGGGGAAAATCCGATCCTTTGACGAATTTGAAAATAAAAGGTTTTACCAGTGCACAAAATAGTATGCAACGGCTGTCTAGAATGGTATCACGCTACATGTGCTGGACTAAAAAAAATCCATCAAAATCAACATACTGGATGTGCAGGAAATGCCATCAAAAATAGAAAATTATCTGAGGTATATTTTGTATTGATCGCATTTAATACTGATTAGTTACTTTCTGTAGCAAATAAATTTGTAAATGTGTTGAATTCCTTTTGTCAGGTAACTATAATGCCAGGTAACAATAAGAATGAAAATTATTGTTACTTCATTCAAAACAGGTCCACATCCGGTGAAGGTTCCATAATTAGTCTCTGTTCCGGTCTCAGGTTACAATAATTATTTTTATTAGGATTACTTTTGCAGGTAAATCCAGGTAATCGTAGCCAGTTCGTTTTTTAAAGGCCTATACCAATTTATAGAGGTGACCACTAAGGACCATTATGACCAAGTTCTAAGGGGAAAATTAAATTATTGTTTGTTTCATCAAACCCGCGCGACTCTACCAAAACCAGGTGTGGGTAGGTAGGCAGGAAAATTATTTTATTTTTTTTCAAAAAGCAATTTAATAAGTTTTTCAAGACATGAATATTTAATGCGGAAAAAAATAATTTCCTGTCCAAAAGTGGTAATAAAAATATTCTTGGTAGCAGTGATTTTCTGGGTCAGTCGGGTTTGGGGAAACAAACAATATTTTATTTTTGGCCCAATAGGATTAGCAGTTTACATGTAGAATATTTTTGAATGTGTTCTCCAGAGGGTCCAATACTTTTACTAACCTGCACTTCCCACTGGCTGCCTGGGGTGGGTGCCTGTTTTATACCTTTTTGGAAAAGATCATTTTGACTAATAGTTTCTTAGAAGATCTTTGAATGACTTTTCCATTGAGTCCAATATCAAATTATGATCCTACTGGCGACTATCTTGGTTATGTACGAACAAGATGGATATATTTTTGAAACTACTGTTAATACGTTTGGTTTCAATTGGAATAGTAGTATCTAAGAAGATTTTTTGACTGTTTTTCCCAGTGGGTCCTATATTAAACTGTGACCCCTGTTGGCGCCCGTAATGGATATAGTTCGGATCTGCCGTTTTTGCCGGGTTGGATTATTCAAGGACCATTGTGACCAAGTTTGGTTTCAATTGGCCCAGTGGTTTGAGAAGAGATCTTTGAAAAGTTTTTCACGGACAAACGGACGACGGACGATGGACGCCAAGTGGTAGCAATAGCTAAACCTGGCTATAGCCAGGACTTATGAAAAAACCCAAAACTGGGGTAAAACTCAGGACGTATGAATGCAAAACACCCGCGTGGAATTATCAGTCTCAAAGTACAATATAAAGACAAGATGCGTTTGTGAAACACTACATATGCACGGAGATTCTATAGTAAATTAAATAACCAATTTAACCCCTCGTTGACCTCTGTGACCTTGACCTTTGACCTATTTTTTGCATATTTATGTTCCTCTTTATTAGACCTATAACATGCTATACAAAAACCTACAAAAACACTGAATCAAGATCTGACAATTTTTTTTTCATTTGGCCTCCTTTGGCCCTCTTGTTTCTCAAAAAAGGTAAATGCTACGTCAAATCTGTCGGCATACTACAGTTGCGCAACTTTATTAGCAATAACATTAAGCAAACTCCGTCTCGATAGGATAAATTATAGGGATTCTACAGTCAAATATTGGAAAACAGCCAATCTAACAACCTTTTAACCTCTGTGACCTTGACATTTGACCTGACCTATTTTTTTTATATTTTTGTTCCTCTTTACTAGACCTATGTACTTGCAAAGTATGAAAAGTCTATCTTACATAGTTCAAAAGTTATAGCTAAGGTTAAAGTTTTGGACACACAGACAGACAGGACAAAAACAATATGCCCCCGATCCTCGATCTGGGGGGACAATAATAAGAAATGTTGCAAACACAGTTTGGGGATATGAATATAAGTAGCATCCTTATCATAAGAAAAAACAATTAGATATGTCATCAGCTGTGTTAAAATTTTATTTCCAAAGTTGGCACTTCATTTTTAAAAAGAAGCTTATTATTTAAAAAGTACAACTAGAAGTGTGTTTTGTGTCTTCCGCCAATAAAAAATTCCAACAAAAATTGGCTGATCAATCTAGCAAGAAAAAATGCACAATTATGCATGAAGATGAAGTCTGGTAGAAATCCGACAAAAGATTTGGGAGAATTCGCATCCACCAACTTAATTTTCAAAATTCTATGTCAAAAAGGGGAATAACTCCAAAAAATTAGCCGATCAATGTGGCCAGACAATATGCACAACTAGGCATGGTGGTAAAATCAATCCTGTGAAGTTTGGTTTAAATCCAATCTTGCAAAATTTTCTAGGTCAAAAAGGGACATAACTCCCACAAAAATTATTCAATCAATCTGGCGAGACGATATGCACAAGAAGGCATAATGGTCAACAATCCTGTGAAGTTTTGTTGAAATCCGATGGAAAATGTAAGAGAATTGTAGTCCACAAACTTAATTTTGCAAAATTCGAAGTCGAAAGGGAGTATAACTCCCACAAAATTGGCACATCAATCCGGCGAGATGATATGCACAACTAGACATAAGCCTAATGGTAAAAAATCCAGTGAAGTTTAGTTGAAATCCGATGAAGGATTTTAGAGAACTGGCGTCCAAAAACTTAATTTTGCAAAAATTCTACGTCAAAAAAGGGCATTACTCCCACAAAAATTAGCAAATTAATCCGGCCAGACGATATGCACAAGAAGGCATGATGGTCACCAATTCTGTGAAATTTAGTTGAAATTCGATAATAGATGTAGGAGAATTGGCGTCCACAAACTGTGACAGACGGACGGACTGACGGACGCAGACGGAAAAAACACAAACAATATGCCCCCCCTCCTTGAGAGGGGGGACATAAAAATCGAAATGGAACTTTACAACTATATGTCACATAAATATAAAAATATCATTTTTTACATCAATGTAAATGTTTACATATGCAGTGGTGACAATTTTCACATCTTCTCCTAGAGCCACATCTGGCACATTCCTCGTCATCATCTTCCTTGCCAGCTCCTGCAGCAGTCGATACAACTAGACCTGTCGCTCCGGATGCCACAGATCCAACAGTGGTTCCTGTGACACCTAATCCCGCAGCTCCAATTGATTGCATTATAGCGATAGGACTCCCAGCGACAACATTTCCGACAGATGACATCATTGCGGCAGCAATTGATCCACTAGCAACACCCCCGCTTGTGAACCCTATAACTGACAATGCTGCTGGCACGGCTATTGGAGCTACCAGAAGGCCTCCTACAGAACAAATACCACCAATTGCGAGAGGTTTCCACCAATTTCTACCTCTAGATTCTGAAACAAACAACGGAATGAATGGTCAATATAATTTGTACCCACAAAGTCATCACCGTGAAATTGCATCTAAAATCTGTAAAGATTAGAAAATATATATAATAATAAATTTTCAATTTCAATTTCAATTTATTTATAAGCAACTTTATGCCCAATTATGGGCTAATGGCTACAAAATTAATAAAGTACACATACATGAAAAAACATAATCAACTAACCCCTGTCCTCAGTGCAACTGACTGTTTTAAAAAGGAGCCTAGCAATTGTACTTGTTCTTTTGTATCTGGGCTTAGAATTTATTTGAGTTTTGAGGTTGAAATTTCATCAGTTTCAAGATTAAAATTTGAAAAGAACTGAGGTCCTATAGTTTGGTTTGTTGTACATTCTAAAATAAAATGTGTCTCATCATCAATTTTGTTACAAAAGTTACAAAGTCGCTGTTCTCTGGGAATGTTCTTATATCTTCCAGATTCAATTTGTAATACTAAATTTTCAAATCAAATATAACTAACACTAACAGTAGAGCGGCAGAGACCAGAAATTTTAAAATTTAAATGACCCACATACCTTATTCGATATCTATACCTTTTTGGAAAGCTTAGGTCGTGTACATTTCAGAAATGTTTGTCGTAAAATCAAATGTGGTAGAAAGGGGGATAAATGTCAATCTGTAAAAAATGAAAAAAATGATAATATTATGATTTTCAGCATTTCAAGGCACAAAAATTGATACAATAGAAATTCATTTTATTACTTAGCAAAAACATGTTGTCATGATTTGTGACGTCACTTATAACACAAATTGACGTTCATTTGATGTTATAATAAAGAGCTATGTTTTAAGCTTAAAACATTTCAAGATTTTTTTTTTCTGGTTGTGATATTATTAAAAATGAGTAAAATTTGATCAAAAAACTCGAAAACAATATTTAGTAAGCGCTAAATTTCGCAAATCGACCTGTGTTACATATGTTAAAAATGGATAACAGGAAACACCTACAATGGCTGAAAATTATAATTACATGCAACAATTTGCCGGGGAACTACAAAAGAAAAACACGTATAAGACAAAAGACAAACGTAGACAACCATAGGAACTCGGGACAGCCGGACTTGGTACCGGCACTAGCAAAAGCCAGCGGTAGGGTTAAACCGGTTTATGGGTACCCAAACCTCCCCTTTATCTGTCCCGTTTCCCTATAGTATAAAAACATACGAATAAAACCCAATACAGGTAGACTACTAACTCCATGACCACAATCTTGAAAGAAGAGAAAAAGACAATACGTAATTTTGAAAGATGGGTCAAGGGGAGCTCGCCGCTAAACTGTCGGCTAGCTCAAGGAGCCTAGTCTGCTGGTAGAACACTGTCGCTCTACGGAAGAAACTTCCCGAAGGGTTTGGTCAAGAATCATCATAAATTTCAGTAGACATCGGCATAATCAGTGAGAGGCCAGTATGTGTGCAAAACAGATCACTAGGTCTCAAAGCTAATTTAACGGATGCAAGCAGAATATCTTGCCGATATCCCCTATTACGTAAAGAATGTAAGTTACGTCCAAGCTTTTTTGGATTTTTAATCAATTTCTGGCATTTTTTAACAACATTTCCGTAAATATAGTATTAAAACAATAGTTCCTCGACTAATCCGAAGCCATTGAATATGCTATTAAAACAATAGCTCCTCGGCGAATCCAAAGCCATAGAATATACTATTAGCTCCTCGACGAAGCCGAAGTCATAGAATATTAGTACATAAGCACTTGAATAGGCGAGACCAAGGCTAAAGGCGAGACACATATGGCGAGGCCAAAGGCCAATGACACACTGAAGTACATCAGCTCCTCGACAAATACAAAGGCATTAATATGGTATTAATACAGTAAACCTCGACCAGCTCCTCGACAAATCCGAACTGAACGGTACATATATACTACTAACCAAAGCTGTGAAAACGGCCAGAGATCATTAATAACCAAAACCGATCTAAACTGAAAGCACAAATCACCTAAAGACATCTAGCTTTGCTTGACGGAGATACTCCCTACTTTTCAACAAAATTTCCAAAAATTTAGATATTATATTTTATCTATTTATTTAAGAATGCACATTTGTACCCATTACATTAGGGTTGAAGGCATACATAAACAATGACAAAAACAAAATAAAACAAAACAAAGATTTAATTACAAAATGAAACTAGAGTAATGACTGTCGGAAACGACAGTGATCCCCGCACCCCCTGTTTGACACAGAAAACAGCTATAGACCCTGGGTTTTAATTTTTCTTAACATTTTTTAAATTAAACTATTGACAATCACTATTTTTACCATAAGGAATAAAAGAATATATGGTTGTCAGACAGAATTCCAAAAAATAAGTAGTCTTTGAGACTTCCAGGAATTTTACCAAACTTGGAATCATATATTTTTGAAATCAAATTGGTGAAATGTTTCTTCTAATTCTAACAAATTTTTTAACTATGGTTTCAATGTAGAATTCTAAAAATTAGTGGTCTTTGACATTTTCAGGAAATTTACCAAATTTGCAATCAATTATTTTGGAAATCCAATTGGTGAAAATGATTGACCTTATCAAAACAAATG
>MJUU01018676.1:85809-99979 GCA_002080025.1 Modiolus philippinarum
GCCCTTTCCATACCCCAAAGTGATTATTTATCAACAAACTTGTTCTCGTCTTGATATAGCTGAAATATTGCTGAGTAGACGTTAAACAATATTCAATCAATCAATCAATCAATATCTGGGCACATGGCTGCCAGCGGTACTCATTATTGTAAGTTGGGCGTTAAAGCGAAAACATTTTTAAAGATCTTCATGTTTGAAACCTTTGAGTAGTTGGTACGAAACTTGCCATTAATATAATAGTCCTTGGATGGCTCTTTAGACAAACTGGGTGCATTTTAATCAACATGGTTGGTAATGAGTAGCCGTGCATTGAAATCAGAATTCTTTCATGACCAAAGCACGGATGTAAATTGGAACCATACTCAGATGAGAGACTAGCAATCTAATATTTGAACTTTGAACATGTCATTTCTCACATACATGATATGAGGCTATTACCCTGTCGACGTACCCGGTCTAACTCCTAAGTGATTTAGGAGTTTTTCGCGAACATGTCCATGTTATTTTCAGAGGTGTATCACGAGACTTGAATATCGGTATACTAGACTTCCTTGTTTTTTTTAGACTTGCTAGAAAAGGATTTCATTTTAGAACCGAGATTTGTTTTTTATACTTTATTTTCGTAATACCACTGTATCGATTCCTATCTGTAACCAGTGATACACTGTTAGTATTGTATGGTCGCTTTTAAGCAATAACTAGAGGATCACATGAGCCAGCATCGCTAACCTGGCTTCTGATCCTTGAAGATTTTCCCACAGCTAGGTACTCCAACGAAGAATTTTGTAAGCAAAGATGTATGGTTTATCAATTTTCATTGCACAAATACATAATGATGACATAGTGCATGAGGACGCACGTTTTAAAAGTGTTGTATTTAAATTACAACATATACTTTTCAACTGCGAAGTTTCAAATAGATTCATAAATGCACATAGGTGCACGGCAATTTGAACTTTTACTTGTTTTTGCAGTTTTCTTGAATTTTCTTCGTACTTAATCTCAATTAGTGGCCAAAGCGCCGTAACTTTAAATATTTTGGAACCAGTTTTTCCTTGGCTCTCAATAGAATTGGTAAATGCGAAGAAAAAATATACCGGAAGTGGAAAAATTGTAATTTTTTAATGATGCTAATTAATACTTAATCTAAATTTTTGGGGGCTAAAAGTTCAATTTCTTATTATTGAAGCTGATACCTATCTTTTTGCACCGATATATTCATTACATGCGAACATTCAATTTTTTCGTTAGAGTACCTACCACAGGATTAAATGATAAATTTGAGGTGACCGCCATTTTAGTTTTATGATTGGTAGTAAAATTATTCATCTGGTAGATAACCATCATGTTACAATGCCTAGTTGATATCTACTTGATGTAGGAAACAATTTTCAAGCTTTAGGGAAACAATTAACAAGATTTCCCCTAGAGTCCTATGATAAGCTATATCACCGGTTATGTCAATTTTGAATTTATGACCAGTACAATAATGCAATATTTGGTAGCCTAGTTAATATCAACTTTATGTATGGTCTTCATGAATTAGAAATTTACAACGATTTTTCAAAGGATCAAATGTTAAACTAAGATCTTAAGTGGCAGCCATCTTTGAGTTATAATGGGTACTTAAATCATACATTTGTTTAATGTCCATCATGTTTCATGTTTCAATGCTTAGTTAATATCAATTTTTTGATATATTAATCGGTTTCAAGAATTTGCAAGTGGCAACATTTCCCATAGAGTCGAATGTTAAACTAAAATCTGCAGTGGCGGATGTCTTGGATTTATGATCGATACGTAAATCATAAAGGTCGTGTTCACATTAGAACTAGATGCGATCGATCCAAATTAAGATCGATTTTTTTAAATCCGTTTACGTTTACTTTTGAATCGATTGCAATCGATCGGAATCGGGTTTTATCGTTCTCATTGGAACCGATTGCGATCGATCGCATGACTATGACACTATTCACACTTACAATATTTGAATCGATCGCGATCGATTCAAATCGGTTTTAGCTGTTCATACTACAAAAAGATCGATTGCGATCGATCTTATTTGGTCAGATTAAAAGATGTGGTCTAAAAAAGATCGATTCAAATAGAGACGATTACGGCCTTGGTATGAACTGTTGAGATCGATTGCGATTGATTCAAGTGCTTTGAATAAGCATGCGATCGATCGCAATCGGTTCTAATGAGAACATAAAACCTGATTGAGATCGATCGCAATCGATTCAGATCTTTTAAATGTGAACATAAACAGGTTTTAAAAGAATCGATCTTAATTTGGTTCGATCGCATATAGTTCTAATGTGAACACGGCCTATTTCAAAGCACTTGAATCGATCGCAATCAATCTTAACTGTTCACACTAATGCCATAAGCGTCTCTATTTGAATCGATCTTTTAAAGACCACCTCATTTTATGGGACTAAAACAGATCGATTACAATCGATCTATTAATAGTATGAACAGCAAAAACTGATTGGAATCGGTCGCGATCGATTCAAATATTGTGAGTGTGAAAGGGGTCTCATTTGTTTGATGACCATCATGTAACTGTAGTTCTTGATTAGCTAACCACTAAGTCTTTTGCTTTACATACTTAACCTTTGTCTTAAATAAGAATTGAAATATAACTTAAAACATATGTAAATTGCAATACTTGAACTGAAAATTGGCAATAACTCCTACATGGTTCATCAGATTTTATTCCAAATCGCAGAATAGGTAGATTTTGTCATGCCCAACATCTTTTTTATAAATTTCAACATAAAGTTTTACTGTTTCAGACGAAAATTTAAAAAAAAATCGTAAAGGTTCTTCGGAACCATGTGTCTCGCTGCTCAGTAAGGTATCATTATAATCAGGACAATACATGTACTAACGTTTATATATTTTCTGTATTCCAAAAAACAACTGAATTTTAAGAGTTTCAGGAAATTTACCAAAATTGGAATTTAATATTTTTGCAATTTCATTATTGAAAAAATTACTGTTTTCATCAATATATTTTTTTAAAAGTATACTTGTTAGGTAGAATTCCAAATATAATTGGTCTAAGAGAGTTACTTGAAATTTACTCAAAATCGGATCATAAAGTTTTGCGATTTTATTCATTAAAATGTTTGTTTATTTCAAATTCACCAAAAAACCATGATTGAGGAAGAATTTCAAAACATTGTATGACTTGAAGAGTTTCAGGAAACTTACCAAAATTGGAATCAAATATTTTTGCAATTCCATTATTGAAAATTACTGTTTTCATCAACATATTTTTAAACAAGTATAGTTGCTACGTAGAATTCCAGAAATTAATTGGTCTAAGAGACTTCCAGGAAATTTACCAAAAAGCGGAATAAAAATTTTTTGCAAATTTATTCATTTCTTACGTGTTCAAAATTATGCTCAACATCAAAGAATTGGTCTTTGATATTTTCAGGAAATTTATCAAAGTTGGAACCAGAATGAAAATTCCCACAGCTTGTTACATAACTGCACACTGCATGCATGCAGCAATGTTCAATTTTAATGAAATTCTTTTAAGACATAAACACTTCATTCACTTTCTGAAGAACTTTTATTTGTGGATTAACACTTAACATTGAAATTTTTATCAATAAACTAAGTCCAAATACGCAAAAATATGGACCCCCCCCCAAAAAAAAGAAAGAAAATCCAATTTTTTTCAGCTGGAGTAATTTTCTGACCATCATCTAATTTTTTACCACTTTTCAATAAATTCCAATTAGATTATGTAACTTTATTCAAGTTCTAAAAAAACTTTAATCTGTGGATTACATTCAATTTTTCTGCAAAAAAAAACTAAGCCCAAATAATGAAAAAATACGGAAAAATGAAAAAAAAATTCACAATTTTCATCTGGCGGTAATTTTCAAAACATTTTCTTTCAGCTTTTGACCAGTTTTTATGATTTTCCAATAAAGATTTAATAACACTATTCGCCATCTAAAAAACTTAATTTGTGTGTTAACATTTCAAAAAAACTAAGTCCAAATACGGAAAAAATACGAAAAAAAAAATTCCAACTTTTTTAGCTAGAGGTAATTTTCTGACCATTATCTAGCTTCTGTCCAATTTTGACACAATTCTATAAAGATTAAATGACTCGATTCAACCTATGAAAAACTTGTACAATTGTTGACGCCGCCGACGACGACGATGGAATTTGGATCGCTAGTCGCAGGCAAGACAAAAATGAATATTTTACCTTTAAAGGGGAATAACTCCAAGTCAGGTTTTCAGAGTTCAAAGTAGAGGCAAGTAGATCTGCAATGCTGACCCTTTGCATTATTTGAAAAAAAAAAACGGTAATTTACCCCCGTGCTCTTTTTTAAGTTGTTTGGGTTCGGACTAATCGAAAACATTTTTGAAACTGTAAAACCTTGTTATGGTAAATTCAGGCTAAGTTTGATTAAAATTGACCTAGCATTTTCAGAGAACAAAAATTGTAAACTTATCGGACAACAAACTCAAAGTGATTTAAAAAGCTCATATGGCATTTTAGGTCAGGTAAGCTAAAAAGATTGAATAAGTAAACATAATTAAGGGTGATTTCCAGAGAAACCTTGTCCTACCATTATACCAAATACCTGACGTATTGAGCGTCAAGCCAGGTTTTGTTACATAAATATGAAAAATATATACAGTCCAATCTTTTATATATATATATATATATATATATATATATATATATATATATATATATATATATGAAATTGATGAGTAATATTGAGATCAATATCAGTTGTTGCGGTATTATCAACCTTTTCACTACTTGTTCATCATACGAGCGTCAATTATATATCTGTCCTTTGTTCTGAAGATGAAACAGATGTTTTTTTTCTTTGTATATCAAAAAAAACTCTCCTCAGTTATAATGACAGGAATAAAATCAATGTTAATTAAAATATTCTCGGAAAAGTTATTTAAGATTCATCTCTTTGGCTATTAAACTTTAGTCCTTCCGTAGGTTCTATCTGTGGCTTTAAACCAAATTTCTTTTTATTAAAATTGATTTGAATATTTTGGGGTTGATATCTTTACAGCTATTGGTTTTAAGATNACAATGTAGATATATCAAACGTAAAAACATGACAAATGTATACAATGTTGTCTTTGCATGACGGTGAGTAAAGAGCTTGGGGTGTAAAAACTGACAGTTTTGCCACTTCCTTGACCGCAGCAATATCTGTGGCTTTAAACCAAATTTCTTTTTATTAAAATTGATTTGAATATTTTGGGGTTGACATCTTTACAGCTATTGGTTTTAAGATTGAATGTGCAAAAGGTCTTGCCTAAATTTCCCCTTTTTAGCTCACCTGGCCAAAGGCCATGTGAGCTTTTGTCATCACTTGGCGCCCGTCGTCCGTCTGTTAGCTTTTCACATTTTCATCTTCTTCTCTGAAACCACTACCAAACTTTACAGGAATGATGTATGAAAGGTCCTTCACAAAGATTGCCCATTTCGTTCCGATCCGATAAAAAACATGGCCGCCAGCGCGGAACTTCGGTTTAACATTGGACCCTATGGGAAAATCACATTTTCATCTTCTTCTCTGAAACAAATGAAGCAAATTCAACCAAACACTACAGGAATGATGTATGGAAGATCCATATTGCTCATTTTGTTTTGATTCGATAAAGAAAAACATGATGGCCAACCCGGAACATAGTTTAACATAGGATCCTATGGGAAAATCTTCATTTTCATCATCTACTCTGAAAGCCTGAAAGCGAATTTAACCTAACTGTATTGGAGTAATGTATGGAAAGAAATTAACAAAGAATACTGATGTCAGTAGATAACACAGTTTAACATTAGACCATATAGGAAAAACATTTTTGGTCATCGGCATAGGCATGGCTTAAAGCATCTTTGTCAGGTGAGCGATACAGGCTCAGTATCTGAGGCTCTAGATAATGAAACAAAGCGTTAAGAACGGTTTTCGTTTTGATATAGAACCGTTTGTAAAGAAAATTGCCGTAATTTTCTCAGTATTTATAAATACCATATAAAAAGTTCAAACTTAACATTTATTGAGCATTTAAATACGTGAAAAAGTTCTTGCTAAGAGTATAAATTTTCCATTTTTACTGTGCTTATCTAAAATGCTTCTACCTTTTTCAATTGCTATAATGCTACCAAGCCACCAAATTGGTAACACAACTCGAGTGAAAGAATTAAGCTATTGCTAATTGTAAAATTGGTAAAGCAGTTTGAAAAGTTGATACTTACCACAGGAATTCTTTACTTTACGATTGGTTTGTGGTTACAGGTTCGGGTATAAAAACTTAATGGCTTGAGTATTTACATTGAACAATTCAGTTTTCAAGAATTGCAAAAAAAGTTGAAAATGCCAAATATTTGGTTTTACAGTCTATTTACAGGAAACAATAATTTTTCTGGGTTGCTTTGATTATGTCAATTTAGGGAGCATCCATTTGATTTTTTTGGAAAAGGGGGGGGGGGGGCAAGGAAGTACCAATACAAGGAAGTAACTGATCCTGGATATTTTTTCATGCAATTTTTGAGCCCGACTTTTTTTTCTCTGAAAAAAATCCTGTCATTTTTTGCTTCAGTCCAAGGCAGACAATTTTCTTCATATATTTCATCGTCCTGGTTATTTTGTTCAGCGTCCTCCTGTCCTGATATTTTATGTCACCAAATTTCTGATCCTGGATTTTTTTTTTCGAATTCCTTCCATGCCCCCCCCCTAAAAATCAAATGGTCGCTCCCTTAAAAATGATTTTAAAAAATGACAATTTGTTTTATTTTGGGATAAAAATTGAAAAATGAAAAAATGACCAAGGGAGTTTTTAAACAGGATATAATTATCTCCCATGAAAAAACAGTAGTTTTACATTTTCTTCCCCAAAACGACCATCATAAGAAATTTTCAGATGACAAATATGAAAACATATCAGTTATGATATAATAAGTTTAAGTTTGTGTTCATTTAAAAAAAAATACTTAAAAGTGATGTAAAATATTTGCAAATATCCCTATCCTAAGAAAAGTTCAAATTCATACAAGTCCAGATTCCTTTAATAAAACGTTAAGAAGAGTTTTCGTTTTGACAAAGAGCATTTTGCAAAGAAATTACCGAGAATTGAAATGTAATACCTAAAAAATATCATATAAAAAGTTGAAAACTTAACACCTGTTGCGTATTTAAATACGGAATGTAGCAAAATATGAAAAAACTCGATGAATGTTCATGAAACAAGTATATCTGATGAGAATGGAACAAAATATACACCATAGAACCATGTTTTTAAACAAACTACATTAAAGGTACGGGTACGTTTTACACTTCACTCTCTTTTCCATATTATTTGCATTCAGTGGTTTAAATCATTAAAATAAAACAATCGACCGTTTTTTTCAACAACTATACTCGGATATTTTTCCTGCATTTACCTTATCTTTATATAGAAGACAATTCTAACCATAATTTATCACCAGACCGTTCATTTCCGTAAAACTTTTATTGCTGCGGTCAAGGAAGTGGCAAAACTTTCAGTTTTTACACCCCAAGCTCTTTACTCACCGTCATGCAAAGACAACATTGTATACATTTGTCATGTTTTTACGTTTGATATATCTACATTGTAGACATTTCACATCGATGTATCTTACACATTGTGTTAATCTTAACTTTATTACAAAAAAAGTTTTGCCACTTCCTTGACCGCAGCAATAATGTAAAATGTTTTAAAGTGCCTAGTTCAGTTTCTTAACATGTAAACAAAGGGATTCTTTTGGAACAAAAAGGATCTTGCATAGCTCTGTCCTTGGCTAATTTTGGCTTTTCTATTTAGGTCCTCTCGGTAATTTGTTCTCTATCAGCTTTTACACATATTTCGATTATGGATTTCAAATTATTTGACTTGATCTGCTTTTTAGAGATATAAGTTGTCGAAATGGTCACATGCAGAAACTACATTCACAGTAAATTTGTATTTTCTTCTGAACATGAAGCAGATCTAAGCACCTCAAGATTTTTACCTAAGCTGAAAAATCAATTTAGCAAACTTCTCTAAGAGAGTGTGGAAACATATTTGGCTAAAATCTTATCAGATCCAATATTTGGGTTATATATAGACCAATTTGTTCCAGCTTTATAAATATTTTATTGACACATTTTTTATTGGTACATATATACAGAAAGTTTGTAATGCATTATAAATGTAGTCAACTAATTAAAATGATTTATACCCTTCTTACATCTATAGTTATTTTAATTGCTTGAAAATATGTGTTAAAGAAAACACATTATTTCCGTGAAGTTTGGTTGAATTTACAGAAGCAGGAGATGCTAACTCTACCAGTGCAAGTGATCACGATCTCGGCAATGGTGTTTATTGGGTCCATGTTGTTAATTNTAGAATTCTTTTAGTAACAATAATGACTATCAATAGGTAGATTTCAAAGATAATGAAAAAAATTATGCCAAGGGTGTATAACAACTGTTTTCTGTGTCAAACAGGGAGTGCGGGGATAGCTGTCGTTTCCGACAACATCTAGTTTGTATATGTGAAATATTAGTAAAAGGGATACTGGGAAACATCTACAATGGCTGAAAATTATAATTACATGCCACAATCTGCAAGGGACCTACATAGCAAAAACACCAATAAGTCAAAAGACAAATGTAAACAACGATAGGAACTCGGGACAGCCGGACTTGGAAAGTCAGCGGTAGGGTAAAGCAGGTTTATGGGTACCCAACCCCCCCCTTTACCTGTCCAGTTTCCCTATAGTATAATAAACATACAAATAAAACCCAATACAGGTAGACTACTAACTCCATGACCACAATCTTGAAAAGGAGAGAAAATGACAAAACACAATTTTGAAAGATGGGTCTAGGGGTGCTCACTGCTAATCTGTCGGCTACCTCAAGGAGCCTAGTCTGCTGGTAAAGCACTGTCTCACTACGGAAGGAAAAACAAACTCAAAACTTTCCGAAGGATTTGGTCAAGAATCATCATATATTTCAGTAGACATCGGCAGTATCAGTGAGAGGCCAGTATGTAAAATTTTCAGGTCACTAAATATCAAATCTGATTTAACGGATGCAAGCAGAATATTACGTTCCAGCTTTTTTAAAAATTTTTAATCAGTTTCTGGCATTTTTAATAACTTTTACGTAAAAACGAAAATTAGAAATGCTTTTAGTAATAAGCTGTTTGCGAGTAACGCCATATTTAGATATCAAATTTTCATATCTATTATAAAACTTCTTAAATGTATTCAACAACTTATGAAATCTGTAGCCCTATTGTAAAAAATGGCTGTGATAGAAAGGCTACGTTAATTAAAATCGCCAAGAGTAGAACAAAGGGCATGGGCGGAAACAAAATTTAGGAGTAATAATTATGCATCTTATAAGCCATATGAAATTGATTTCTGCATATGGCCTTTTTCAGGATCCACTTTTTTCAAGTTTTTTTAGTAGAGAGAAAATGGACTTTTCAGTTTTTATGACTTTTCAGTTTTTATGGACTTTTTTTATGGACAGTTTTTTATGGACAGTTTTTATGACTTTTCAGTTTTTATGAATTTTTTTATTGCAGTTGGAGTTAACATATGTGTTATGGTCTCATGTCCATTTACTCCATATCCTTTCGTAAAATATTATACTTTTAGCTCGCGAGTGATTTGTACTCACTGAGAAATCAATATATGGGGCAATTGAAGTGGAATGTATTACTTTAAGTATTTTCACTTCGTTAAATTCCAAGATTTTCGGACACGTATTTGAGGTGTTATATAAGGGTTGTTACTATTTGGTATTCTTTTAGAGAGATTCGGTGACAGTTTCCTATTTATAGAAAGTTGATTCCCAAAAGAAACCTCAGAAAGAATGCATAGGAGATAAAATTTTGGTCTTGCTTGAACTTTTATTCTGGAGAAACGCTACAAAGGGTTTGCACATGGATTAACAGGGATATTGGCAATCCGTATACAAATTGTGGTCAAAATCTAAAGATGGCCTTTTTGGGGATCCACTGTGAAAGACATAGATTTTGATCTTTTATGCCGATTTGTGCATCGTATATGCATCTATGCGTGCACCTGCGGCAATCTACGTTGTTTTCATATAAATTCAAAATAATTAGTATTTTTTTCATTGGAGATAACTTTTATAATTACGCATCTATGGTAAACAATCCAAAAAGTAACATTTTTACCTCATTTAAACGAGAGCTCAATTTCTACAATCGTAACTACTCGGCCATTTACTGGATATATAACCTCGTAGGGATTTTAAAGCGCGCCAAATAACGGATTCTAATACCCCAATGGCGGTGAAGAACGAATTTCCGGTCAATGTATACATATGCAACCGGAACGTCAGGTCGTACCATCTATACTACTAAAATAACGATGCGCTTTTTGTTAGCCAGGTTGCTGCAGAAACAACAGATACTACGACTTAGCTTCATATATCCAAAAGTTGGGATTGTTGTGCCATTTTAAAAATCATTGGCATATTTGCAAAAATGCATGCATTGGTCGGAAATTATACAGGCTTTATTGAATAGCGAACTGTCAATACCTGCCAAGCGACCCGCATTTGCAAGGTCACACCCACAAAAACATCCGTTCATCCGCTGGTAAGCATGACTCCCCCCCCCAGGTCACCGTTTTCAACCGCAAAATTGATCAGGTGAAATTGTCGTGCATGTCCGTTTATTGATTTGTGTCAATCAGCTCAAGTATCATTCTGACAGGTAAACAAGTTATTAGTGTTGATTAGGGCAATAATTATGACGGGTGTTGTTGATATAGCACTGACAATGATTACAAAGAATCTACACAATTTTTTCTGATACGAAAATGTTTATTAATATCGCTTATTACCTCCCTTGAATAATTTTCCATTTTATAAAAAAATGGCCCTAAGATTTTGATGTTAACACTAATAAATACCCCAAACTATTGAAATATCTTAAAAAATCTTTTCATTTTTGTTTTGAATAGTATCTTGGATATTTTCTCCACAGATTTTATTTTGATGTAGTTAAAAATAAATGATTATAGCTGTTTAATGTATGGTGTGTGTCCTATGTCATTAAAAAAGCAATGACTATCCAATCAGTTCTCGATTTGACTTGTCACAGCCGAGCGGTTGTTTTTACACGAAATTCTCTGTGTTAATTGTCTCTGACCTCTCTGTCAAAGTGTTGATAACATAAAATTTACTGTCTGAAATTTACAAAGTTGTTTAGATAATGGATTAAAATTAAGTGCATCATAGAAATAGGACAGTGCAGTCTTGCAAATAAAATTGTATTACATCAAATGAATACTGAATGTGAAATCAATTTAAAATTCATTAAGGATTTTATCATAATTCAGAAACATTATATGAGAGCTAATAGAAAATCGAAAATAGTTGATCCTGTTAAAGAAGTAAATAATTTCGATGAAATTATATTAGAAATATGTAAAAGCAACATTGGAACAGTCTTAAAATACAAATGTACTAGAAAATAGTATAGTTTCGACAATTAACACAGGAAGCATGTCTGAATGAAATCATTGTATTGAAAAATAAAAGTCATTATTAGACAATACGTATATTCAACAATTAAGCAAAAGAAATTCTGAATTTACTTACGTTTTTGTAATAAACTGTGTAAATGAATGGCACCTGATACTATTTTTATCAGCATTGTTAAAATTACTGATGATAGTCTGGTATTTGTCAATGTGTGATGACAGAATGTACAGTTTGTGTTTAGATAAGTGACACAGGGTTAAGAGATTTTCTCTAGTCGAACCATACATTAAATCTTATAATTACCTCATTATAAACTCCTCCCTACGGTCGGAATTTATAATGAGGTTATTATATAATACTTAATCAATTTATTATGAAATTTGATATTTCATTTGCAACTCTTATTTAATCTTAACACATTAAGTGAATAAGTATCTACCTGTCAAAACACTGTTCTGAAAGGTGAAGCAGTGAGCTTAACACCTGAGGATAACCGTTTTCAACCACAAAATTGATCAGGTGAAGTTGTCGTGCTTGTCCGTTTACTGATTTGTGTCAGTCAACTCAAGTATCATTCTGACAGGTAAACAAGTTATTCAGACTGTGTAATTAGTGTTGATTAGGGCAATAATTATGGCGGTGTTGTTTATATAACAGTGACAATGATTACAAAGAATCTACACAATCTTTTCTGATACGAAAATGTTTATTACTATCGCTAATTACCTCCCTTGAATAATTTCCCATTTTATAAAAAAAAAATGGCCCCTTAGATTAGATTAGATTAGTTAACACTAATAAATACCCTAAACTATTGAAATATCTTTAAAAAATCTCCTAGTTTTTGTTTTGAGTAGTATCTTGGATATTTTCTCCACAGATTTTATTTTGATGTAGTTAAAAATAAATGATTATAGCTGTTTAATCAATTTACCTCTACCTAACAAAACACTGTTCTGAAAGGTGAAGCAGTGCACTTACACATGAGGAATAGCCAGCTGTAATACAACAAAGAGCAAGACAATGCAACATAAGTCTCTGTATCTAATGTTCTGCACCATCCGATACTCGGGCTCTCAACAGGAAGAAAAAACCGACACAGACAATGAATAAACAACATCATACTTAATCTTAAGCGCTACAGATGGGTGAATGTTGATTATGTTAATAAATAAATAAATAAATAAGCAATAAATAAGCAACAGTAAAAAATCGGTCAGCCCAGTCTTTAAGAAAGTAATTGTTTTCCTTTTTGTCAAAGTTTTCAAACCCACAATTGCTTTTCTTGACCCGGGCGGCCTATTCATATCAAGGATATTAGATCAATAGGTCGAGACCGTTCAGTCATTACTTTTGAGCTCTGCACTAAATAACAGACTATTAAACCACTATGACGCATTATTTGCAGATCAACAGTTTGGCTTCAGGGTAAATCATAGATCTACAGATAGTTTATTCATATTAAAAACCCTTATATTAAAATATTTTAAAAAAAGAAAGAAAAAATATATGCTTGCTTTGTTGACTTGCGCAAAGCATTCGACACAGTATGGCACAATGGCTTAATATATAAGTTAATGCTCAATGGTATAGGAAAGAAATTATTTACTGTTATTAGAGATATGTATAAACTTAACACATCTGATGTAAAAAATCAAAATAATGTTTCTGACTTCTTTAAATTAGAAAGAGGTGTGAAACAAGGAGATAGTTTGAGTTCTGTTCTTTTTAATTGTTTCATCAATGATTTGCATCAAATATTTGATGAGACATGTAATCCCCTTCAACTTGATAAATCTACAATAGCTAGTTTAACTTTTGCAGATGACCTTGTTATACTATCTAGTACAAATGAAGGTTTACAAAATTCCCTAAATAAACTTGAAACATATTGTTATGACTGGCAACTTGCAGTTAATATTAATGACTGGCAACTTGCAGTTAATATTAATAAGTCAAAAGTAATGACTTTTCAAAATAAATACATGTCCACCCCTCCTTTGTTTTATAACAAATGTCAACTAAATGAGACTAAAGAATATAATTATCTCGGTAATATAATTTCTTATAATGGCACTTTCAAAAGAGCCATACAAGAATTAACAAAAAAGGGACTCAAGGTCATATTTTCTTTAAAAAGTCGCTTACAAAACTTTCAATCATTACCAGTAAATTTATCATGTAAGTTATTTGACACTTTAGTTATATAATAGTGAAGTTTGGTTCATGGAAGAATATTTCTCCATATATAAATCCTTAAAAAGATCAAAACAGCATAGATCTGTTTGTGACATTTTATCTTTAGAAGACAAATTCATTTATGAAAGAGTACATAGTAGATTTTGTAAATCAACTTTGGGCTTGAAAAAAAAACAGCATGCAATATAGCAGCAAAATCAGAGCTTGGGAGATTTTCTTTATCCACGTTTATAAAATCTCAGGCTTTATCATACTTCTGTAGACTTAATTGCAATTCTACAAACCCACTTTTGCAAGAAGCATATACTATTAATAAATCGCTACACAACGATGGGATTTATTCTTGGTACACATTTACTTCAAGTTTATTTGAAGAATTTGACCTCAATATTACAGAATTTGAGAATTTAAACCAACCTTTTAATAAT
>MJUU01018676.1:119765-163931 GCA_002080025.1 Modiolus philippinarum
AAGCAGTAATGGATCTACGGGCCATTATTTTCTGTTATAGGTATAACACCACTAATTCGGAAACCAGTCGGGCACATATGTGAACTTAGTCCTTATAGGAGACGATATAGTTCCAATATAGTGTTTATTTTGGTACATATTCAAAGTGTTGGCAGCTGAATCTTATTCAATTGGAAAGTTTATATTGTAAGGCTTCTTTTGAGCCTAAATTTATATTATTTTGTCAAGAAATAAAAATCTTATGGGCATTGGCGGCGGAGGAATTTTTTCTGTCAAATTCAAGCAGGAAGTACCGATCCTTGTGTTGTTCACTTCCGGGAACCAGTTCTTTCTTATATGCAAGTTAAGGGGGTTTGATTTTCTCATGGGAGTTTCTTGAAAGATGCCTCTTTAAGTTGAGACACGTGTCACTTCATTTAAACTTTTAGTAAAATTTCTACAAAATTTGAAACATGAGCAATTTAACATGGGAGTCTATGGGAGACTGAATTAGTGGTGTTATACCTCAAGGTATTGATGTATTGATTTTTTCGTATAATACACAAAAATGTTGTCGGAGTGAACGCGACTCAAAATTCCCGTATTGGTCGTAGGATTTGTGCTAAAGGCTGTTTAGACTAAAACAGGACAAATACTATAACATTTATAAGGGTCTTTCTATGGACAAGGTTAACGATACAGGCTCTTTATATCCTTTTGTACTAAGAGAATGTCAATGGGTGAGAATTCTGGGGATTTGGAATTTGCTTTGTTATCTTGGGGACTCAAGATTTGAAAATCAAAATATTTTCATAGGATGTCGAAAGTAATGTTTCTCGGGATTCAAGGATTAGATCCCTCCCACCCACTCTCAATGTTAGGAAGCTTGAGAACAAAAAGATATTTTCATGTGCCCTGACATTGACATTTCTGTCATTTTCTAAATGTAACAACATAATAACTACTCAAATATCACGGTATACTGATTTATGATAATAGTACCTACAGTCATTTGTACTATATGCTACGACAATTTACTGGTAGATGATGTGTAGTGGTATTGACTATATATATATATAGATATATACAAAATCAATACCAGTTGTCACAGGAAATTAAATTTTTCATCCCTTTATCAGTTTTGTGTAGTTATGAAACAGATGTTTTATCTGTAGGACATTATCATGACGAAGCAAGGCTCGACGGGATAAAAGTTCTGAAAGTAAGTTACTTTTAAAGCACAAATTTTGACTTTTGTTTAATTTATTAAAACTGTATTTTAGTAAAAAATACGAATGATATATACACGATATAAATACATTTGAAATCAAAATAATTAATTGGCAAAAAAAAAAACAAAAACAAAAAAACAAAAACAAAAAAACAAAAAAAAACAAAACAAAAAACAAAACAAAACAGAAAGAAATCATGAACATGATTAAATAGCTTGAACAACTCTAATTTTAATTCACCTTTAATTACAGGTTTAACGTGACTGCCTACGAAGATGATCTTTGGTGTATTTCTCCTACCCTTCTTGGTAACAAATGTTAACGGAGCAAAGTATTACTCTGTGTGTAAGAATGACCAGCACTCAAGCTACTCGTTTCAAATCCAACAGTTAGACGGCTCAAATATAACACTGGGAGATATGATAGAAGGAAATGTGACACTGGTTTTAAACGTGGCCACATTTTGAGGTAGGTGAAAGTAAATTAAAGTTAATCAAATAATTCGTTAAGGTTCCGCGGAACCTAATGTCCCGCCTGCTCACTCCACTGTCATTATAATTTGGCCTTTATTAAGATGTGATTGCTAAGTAGAATTCCAAGAAATAACTGGTATTTGAGAGCAATCAAAAAATTTACCAACATTGAAATAAAACATTATTGAAATGTAACCATTGAAAACATTTGCTATGACCAAAATTAATCCAAAAAGTATGGTTAATAACAAGGATTCCCAAAAAAAAAAACTGCTGGTCTTTGAGAGTTTCAGGAAATTTACAGTTACAAAAATTTGAATAAAAAATTTTTGAAATCTAACCTTTGAAAATATTTGTTTTGACTGAAATTCATCCAAAAAGCTGCTATTTGACAGTTTCGGGAAATTTACCAAAACTGGAATCAAAATTTTTGAAATCCCACCACTGAAAATATTTGTTTTGACTAAAATGCATAAAAAAAGCTGCATGCTAACAACAACTCCCCAAAATTGCTTGTCTTTAAGAGTTTCAGGAAATTTACGAAAGTTGGAAACACATTTGATTATTCTGCGTTTCCAGAATTATGTTTCATATGAAAAAAATGGCTAGAATATTTGATTGTATGTAAGATTTTCAAAAATTGTTAGTCTTAGACATTTTCAGGAAATTTACCAAAGTTGGAACAGGAATAAAATTCCATAAGATTATTGCATATCTATAGACTATATGCAACAATTCTACATCAAAATTAAATTCCTTTATGCCAATTTTGTTTGATATATGGGTCCAGAGTGAAAATATAGCCAAATTCACTGACAAATTCAAGGCGACATAATTCTGTTATGGCCGTTGGTTACTACTTAAGATGTAACCACTTACCAATCATCATCTGTGTATGGCGTGTAGATGATGAGATATGGTGCAAACAAAAAAAAATTGATAGAAAAAAAACAAAAAAAAACAGTCCAACTAATGGAAAATTGGATTTTTTTTTTTTCAAAAACTTGGGATTCAATAATGAAGTTGTACTGAATGTTGTGTCAAAATTCAATTGATATTGTGTAAGATTTCAAAAAGTTCAATAAAAAAAAAAGGGTGGGTTAATCAAATGTTGACGACGAAGACGCCGATGCCGACGCCGACGACGGAATCTATGGTCGCTATGTCTCGCCTTCGCGAGATTCGTCGCAGACGAGACAAAAAATATGATTTGGGACCTTGTCACGCACCTCAGCCTAATATTGTAATGTCATCAGGTGCTCTGAAAGGGTAGATTTACAAAATTGAAAACGACCATGACATTATGGATAGGCTTCCCAAGAAGAAATCGGGGGTCAACAGGTGCTCTAGAAGAGAAAATTTACAAAATTTGACACAACCATTACATTATGGTTACCTTCCCAACAAGAAATTGCAACGTCATCAGGTGCTTCGAGAGGGTAAATGTACATAATTGGACACGACCATGAAAGTATGGTTACGCTTCCCATAAGACATTATAAGGTCAACAGGTGCTCCGGAAGGGTAAATTACAAATCTGGGTGCGATCATGACAGTATATGGTTTCGCTTCCAAACTAAGGTTATCAGGTGATCTGAAAGGTATACTTACAAAATTGGACACGACCATGAAATATTAAAAAGAAAGAAAATTGGGTAAATGTCAAGAAGATAACATCCATGAAAGTATATTAAGATTAAGACATCAAATTGTAATGTCATAAAGTGCTTGAAAGGTGTTAAAATATTGGTTAAAGAATCGTTTACTGAGTAAGTATGTTAAGATAAAATGTGTATATTGCACTGCATTTTACAAAGTAATTAACTGCAGTCTTAATTTTATGCATGGATTTAAATGTTTTAGTCTCAGTGTTTTGCACAGTATTTAATTCCTGTTAGGAAGTTTGGTATACAAAGAATGCCATGTATCCCATGTAGAATTGTATTACACAACAAATAGGTCTATATGCGAGACTTTGAATTCCGTTAAAATTTAAACTGGTCATCGTGTTTAACGGGGCGGCATATAATGATCATGGCGTCAGGCCGTCCGTCCGTATGTTCGTTCGTTTGTCCGTCCGCCATAGGATACATACTTTGTGGCTGTAACTCCTCCTAGACCACTTGGTGGAATTCACTAAAACTTTCAAAAAATGTTCAGCAGATATTGCCATTGTGCACTAAGAAGTTAAATATTTGATTTGATTTTTTTCTGGATTTTTTTATTTCTTGAAACTGCAGGACCAGGGGTAAATATTAGTTAGCTTTGCTTATAGTTTTTTTTAGTTTTTGTTTCGACTGCGTAAATTGTAATTATACTTTGTAGAGTAGTGGCATTTACAGTAACAACACGAATTGTGCATATTTTTGGATTTCGTCCATGTATTTAATCTTTTTCATTTCAGCTTTTACATATCAGTACCTACGATTAAATGCACTTATAGAAAATATTAATAATGAATATCAGTTGTCGGTGATTGGTTTCCCATGTAACCAGTTTGCTCACCAGGAACCAGCTGACAACAAAACAGAACTCTACAACGGACTGAAATACGTTCGGCCCGGAGATGGATATGTTCCAAAATTCACTCTTATGAAGAAAATAGATGTCAACGGAGTGAACGGTACTGCTTTCTACAGATATCTAAAGGTACATAAATTTTACTTATTAAAGCTGAATATATATCCATAACAGACCTTATCTACACTGTACGTTGACGCATTCGAATCAAATAACAAGTACTCATAGTACTTGCCTTTTCAAAACTCTGATATTCAACCATTGGAAGTTCATTTTATAACACGTACGCAGGGTTAAACAATACTACTTGTAACAAAAACAAATTAATTATGTGTTTTACTCCCACCATATTTGAAATCAAGATTGAATGCTAATGAAATCGTGAAGAATATTAGCCAGCAGTAGGGTGCAGACATAACATCTCGTCCAAGTTAACTTGGGGAGCAGTCATGAGAACAGTCCAAAGATAAACGAAGTTAACTTGGAGCAGTCATAGAGTCCTGGCTGCTCTGACCAGTCAAACAGCCCTAACTGATCTGACCAGTCATAGAACCCTAACTGCCCTGACCATTCATAGAGCCCTGATCGTTCTAACCTGTTATAGAATCCTGACTACTCTAAGAAGTCATAGAGCACTGACCGCTCCAACCCGTCATAGAATTCTGACTGCTTTGTCCGAGAAGGTAAAATTAATTATCAAATAGTAAGTCGTATAAATTTTATTCAAAGTCGGTAAAGTAAAACAATACAAGAACTGTAAATACTCTAAATTTGATAACAGAAAACCAGTCAGGGCTCGATGACAGGCCAGAGCAGTAAGTTATACTATGACAGGTTAGAGCGGCGAGAGCTCTATGACAGGAACAGGTCGAACAGAGTAGTCAGGACTCTAGGACCAGAATTGGTCAGAGTAGTCAAGACTTTAGGACCAGAACAGGTCCGCACATTCAGGGCTCTAGAACAGTAGAGTAGTTTTATGACTGCTCTATGACTTGTCTAAATTAACTTAAAAACGGTCATAAGGCTTTATGACTGGTTCAAGTTAACTTGGCAAGAGGTTATGTCTGCATCCTATTGTATATTCTTCCGATGCATTATTTTTCATAGAGTTTCTTACCGGTTTTATGTCCCGTTATTTCAAAACAATTAACTGTATTATCCTTTTGTCCTGCGAGCAGTTTTGGCCACTTGTATGTTGCCCCCGAACGGACATACGTATTGTAGATTCCCTGTTCCAGATTTCCTCCTACATTTGTAAGTCAATATGCAATGTACATAATATTGGCATTCATAGTTTTAAAGAAGTCATTTAGCTGAATTTTGGCTTTTCCATTTAGATCCTTGTGGTAATTTGTTCTCTATCAGTTTTTACATGTTTTCGATTAATGGACTTCCAAATGTTTTGGTTTTATCTGCACTGGTGAGACATATGTTGTCGTAATGCGCATATGCAGAAAATAAATGAACAGTTACTTCAGTATTTTGTTAATTATATCATGACCTTGCTTATTTCATAGAAGTGTGTGATTAATCTTTTGTATCCATGATACGATACCAACATGTTAAAAGGAATGATGTATCGCTTTATTTTATTTTTTAAGAACTTGAAAATAAATAGAATTTCGCATAATTATCATTTTTTTCTATGTGAACTGAAAAGAAGTTATTTATGGAGGTAAATACAGGTTTCAGATCTCGTTTTTTGGATAAAAGTGGTGAAAAATTAGCGTGAAGCCGGACTTTTTTGAATTTTTCAAATCTTTAATATCAAAAACGTTTTTCCATCAATGAATGTGTATATGTTATCGGGCTCTTGACAGCTATGTATCGTAAAATATCAACCCGTGAGCCAGAATATGAAGCACAGGGGCGAGCGAGCGTAGCGAACGAGCCCCAAGTTTCATATTCTGGCGAGCGGGGTGATATTTTACAATACATCAGTTGTCAAAAGCCCGATAACTTGTTTTTCTACCTTTATTTTGTATTTTAGAATTATTGAACAGAGGTTTCAAATTCTCCCAAAGTTGCGCGGGAATTTCGGCATACATGTCATTCTCGCCTTTTCAACAATTTTAAGCTTAAAAACATATATAATATCTTTTTTATCATTTTATTGGCAAAAGTTTTGTAACTGGATGAATATTTTGACCGAAATACTCTAAATAATGTCGATTTTGAATTTTGCAGCAACCTTTGGTTGTTACGCTATTCTATCGTTCCTTGGAGCTTTTATGACGTCATAATGTGAAAACGTCAAAGCTCTGCAGGATATATCAACGACCCAGTTTCTACAATTTTTCTGACGTCTAGTTTATCTATTTGTGTAATCATGATTCTGTTTTGAATACCCAATCGGAAAGAGCAAATGCAATAGATGTTTATTTTTAGCCATTTTATTTCATTTGAAAACTTGAAAAAAAGTTATTGCTTCTGAAACTTTGGGAGAATCGCTTGATATATCCAGGTCAACTCCTGATATATCCGGGTCAACCAGATATGGCTTTTGCGAAAATGCTCCACAGGCTGATATAACCATGGGGAAGGATTATAAGACAAAATAGGACTTCTTGAAATCTTGTCAGAACTCTCATAAGGCTGTCTAAAATTGAAATAAAAATGTAGAGGTTCGTGGGCAAAAATTGTAGTACCTTCGAATTGATACAACTAAGATTCCGAAGTGCTAAAATCTTAAAATATTTTTCAACACAGAGACGGGTTCAAAACCGAACCATTTGTTACTAGTAAGCAATTTGAGTATTAATAACTTTGACATTTTGCACCAGTCTGGCTAACAAAAATGTCGTTTAAAGTGTCCTTGGTACTTTATTAGTGGCGAATGATATTTTATTTTTTGAAACAATGTTCGTTCCTTTTCAGGAGTCGTGTCCTTTACCGGAGGCAGCTATTTATTATCCAAAAGAAAGCTTTTGGGATCCAATAAAACCGAGAGATATATCATGGAATTTTGAAAAATTTGTATTGGATCGCCAAGGGAAACCCTTCCTGAGATTTTTACCAAAAGTCGAGCCAGATGATATCAAGACTATCACTGAAAAAATTGGAAAACTTCCCTCTGACACAAAAACTCATCAACTTTTTGCAAATGTTGAAAACCACTTGAAACACATTGATACAAAATACAGAGAATAAGACCAAGTATTTATAATATATCTATTGCTTAATGTTTGACAAATTTGTTCTAGACCAATATGGAGGACAGATTTTGATTGCAACGCAAATTAGTTATGGTTTGTGCATTTAACATTTCTTTTTTGCGCGTGCAGCTTAAGCAAAAATATCTTATTTATATTCAAATTAAACTTGTGATTGAAAAAGAATTGTAGTTATATTATTTATTGAAGTGAGTTTAAAGAAGTATTGATTGGCAGATTTTTGAGTTATAAATAAAGTAAGCACTATTTCAACTCATTGAGGACGAGAGCATGATAAAAATTATAAAAGTTAAAAGATGAAAGAAATATAAAAGGAGGAAAATCAGGTAACGATTTTTAATCGCCACTGTAAAAGGCGAGAAATGGGTAGTGACAGGATATTGAGAGTTACAGGGTCCGATTTGTTTTTCCTCGATTTCTCGCATGTTGTATATGGACTCCTTCTGTTGCCGATAGGTATTTGATCCATTGTATGGCCTTGATGGAAGGATCTTCCTCTGGATGGTATCCTTGAGATAATAATGATAATGTATTGGTAAGGTTAGCTGCAAAAGGTAGAATATATGATTCCGAATGCCAACATTGATGAAAATCTTCTTTTTAAACTTGTAAGCATCTGAAAATCCAGCAAGGTCTACGACTGAATTTGAACCCTTGTTTTATTGACATCTATGGCAACACCGCCTGCACTATGCTCACCGACCACTTAGGCTTTATGAAAATATAGCTTTCCGTAACTGGGATATTCGTCCTTTGTAGCATAGTACACGATAAACATTAGGTGGGTAGGAAATAGGAAGAAGAAGGTGAGGTTTCATACAGCTCTATATATGAATGATAATGTGTTGATACCTCATGTATCTTATCTGTTACAACCTTATCCTTCTTCTATCCGTTTCCTACCCCTACTTAATGTTCATCGTGTACTCTTTGTTACAACTCTAGATTTCCTACAAAGAGGAATGACCCGTTTAACGAGAGCTATATTTTACATAGCCTATGCGGCCATGTGGTCTAGAGCGCTGGTAATAGTGCAGGTGGTGTTGCCATAGAAAACAATCAAGCAAGGGTTCAAATCCTGCCGTAGACCTTGCTGGTTTTTCCGATGCCAACTACTAACAGGTTTGAAAAGATGTGTAATATAGAGCTGTTTGAACCACTATTATCGATATACCTTATGTATCTTATCTGTTGCAAACTTAACCTTCTTCTATCTATTTCCTACCCACATAATGTTCACCGTGTAATATGTTACAACTTTAGATTTCCTACGAGGAGGAATGACCCGGTGACCGAAAGCTATATTTTTATATAGCCTAGGTGACCGAGTGGTCTGGAGCACTAGACATGGTGCAGGCATTGTTGCCATAGGTGACAATAAAGCAGGGGTTCCGATGCTAACAGGTTTAAAAAGATAATTTTCATCATTGTTGGCATTCTTAATCATATATCCTACCTTTTCAGCCCACCTGAAAAATAAATCATTAATTATTCATATTAAATAGAGCTGTGTGCAACACTATTATCCATAATACCGATAGTATCAAGGCTTAAAAATTTGCTTCTGAATAACATGTTGCTAGCTGACGCTATCGTGGTACATCACTGGAATGGGTCGATCCCTCCGTGTCTGTCGGCGACTGTCATCTCCAGAAACAATCATCTCAACGTAAGACTAACAACTCTTCAAGATGTCTTCGTGGGAGCGACAGGAACTCAATAGTTCCTCTTGGAAATTGAATCGTTGTCAGTAGTAGGTATCGCACCATTGTAACTAGAGTCTCTAAAGAGCCGGTAGACCTCACCTGGTCCATGGCTGACATAATTACATCAATGTTAAAGTTTGTCATTTTCTTTAAGTTTCAAAGGAGAAGATCTTTGAACGTGTTTTCCCAATAAAGTCCAATGTTAAACTATGTTCCCACTGGCAGCCGAGGTGCAGACTTGTGAGACATATTTTTTAAAGAAGACCACTGAAGGCCTATTGTGACCAAGTTTGATTCCAACTAGGTAGTTTCAGAGAAGGTCTTCGAATGTGTTTTCCCCATAGGGTCCAATATTAAACTATGTCCCTCTCTGGCGGCCATCTTGGAATAGATGCGGACTTACCAGACACTTTCTTTATAGGGGACCAACTATGGACAGTTGTCATCAAGTATGGTTCCCAATGGGCAAGTAGATTTCAGTGGTTTCCATGGTAATTGAAAGCTCCACTATCAATTACAACCCATTTCAGACAACCATTCAAAAAAATTTGGGCAGGGGTTCCCCTTATAATCCAGGTAATACATATTGCTGAAATCAAAGCATTCCAAGTCCCCCTTTAAAAAAAATCGACAGGGTTCCATTTATAATATAGTTATACATATTTCTGAAATTGTGAAGAAAAATATGTAGCAGAATTTTTTTTTCAAAGATCCAATGTTCTAGTATGGTTTCCATGGCAACTGAAAGCTCCACTATCCATTACAACCCATTCCAAACCACCGTTAAAAAAAATGGGAAAGGATTCCCTTTTACTCCAGTTAATAATTATTACTGAAATCAAAGCATTCCGAATCCCACTTTCAAAAAAAAAAAAAAAAAAAAAAATGGCAGGGGTTCCTCTTATTATCTTGTTTATACATATTTCTAAAATTCTGAAGAAAAATATCTAGCAGAATATCTAGCAGAATACATTTTTTCAAAGATTCAGTTTTCTGGTTTGGTTTTCATGGTAACTAAAAACTCCACCATCCATTACAACCCATTTAGACAATCATTAAAAAAAATACACAAATGTATTTTTCTTCATCTAAGATTTTATTTTTAACTTTACATTGCAGAGAACTTTTAGAACTAGAGGCTCTCAGGAGCCTGTAACGCTCACCTGGCTCTCAGTTGCCACAATCATGGTAACATTGTAAGTTATACAATTGATCTTCAGACCTCGAACACCACCAATATCTTGAACAGTATTAAAAGTCTCATCATGTTTTACTACATATCTTTGTTGGGCTTTTTTGACAAAAAACATTCTTGCTGAGGACCACTTTTGACACCAGTTTTGAAATCGAGACGCCATTTTGTAAATGGCAGTCATCCAACAATTTTCAACATTGGTTTTGAAGCCGCAACATCAATATCTATTTGGACAAAAAAATTTCATTGAAATAGAACAATGTTGAAATTTCCCGCCTGTTTTGGCAGCCATTTTGAAAATGGCAGTCAACAAATAATTTTTTACATCGGTTTTAAAGTTGTGACATTAATACCTATTTAGAAACAAAATTTCATTGATATAAGTAAATGTTGAATTTTCACGCCTTTTTTTGGCGGTCATTTTGAAAATGGCGGTCAACGAACAATTCTTAACATCAGTTTTGAAGTAGCAACATCAATACCTATTTGGAAACCAAATTTCATTGAAATCGGACAATGTTGAATTTTCCCGCCTTTTTTTGGCGGCCATTTTGAAAATGGAGGTCAACGAACAATTTTTAACATCAGTTTTGAAGATGCAACATCAACCTTTTTTGAAACCAAATTTCATTGAAATCGGACAATGTTGAATTCTCCCGGCTTTTGTGGCGGCCATTTTAAAATGGCGTTCAACGAACAATTTTCAACACCAGTTTTGAAGTCGCCACAATATGGGAAACATTTTATGAATTACACTTAACCTTCATCTACAGTTTTGGAAATAAAAGACGAAAAATACGAAAATTTTGAAAATTCGGTGAAAAAAGGGCAATAACTCCTACAAGGGTTTATGGATTTTCTTCAAAAATTCAGGGTGGGTAGATCTTGATATGCTGAACATTTTTGCAAGCTACACCTGACCTCTATCTGTTACACTTTTAGAAATAAAAAATAAAAAATGCAAAAATTTTGAAAATTTTACGGGAAAAGGGCTATAACTCCGAGATGGGTTTCAGATTTTCTTCAAAATTGCACAGTGGGTAGATCTAATCATGCTGATCATTTTTAGCCCGTGTCAGATTTTTGATATCTGTAACGGTTTTCGAGTAATTTGCAAAAAAACAGCAATTTACCCCTATGTTCTATTTTTAGTAACAGCGGCCATGTTGTTTGGTCTACGGACATAAAAATCACAAACTTGAAAGTGCCTACCCTGGTGATGATTCAGGCCAAGTTTGGTAAGTATTGGCCCAGTAGTTTCAGAGGAGAAGATTTTTGAATAAAAATTACCGGACGGACGACGGACGCCGAGTGATGGCAAAAGCTCACATGGCCTTTGGCCAGGTGAGCAAAAAATTGAATATTTCTTCAAATTAAATTCATTGCCTCCCCTTTTTTAAATTTTGACTTTTTCATTTTATCTAATTTTTAAGTTAACACTGTTGTGAACCCGATCGGTGCAGAATTCGAGTTCACCGGTGTAGCGGAACCAAGATGGAGGACGAAGTCATTTGTAACAGGTTGGGTCATTTATTTTTACATCGCAAACAAAAACGGTTAACTGAATTTCCTATCCGTTTGTTAATACTTACAGGTATATCATCAAAGTTGATAATTGTTTTACTCTTGTGTCCATCAGATATCATTTACTTTGAAGAAATTCTGTCAGAAAACGACCTTCCATTCCAACACGTATTTGAAGCGTAAGATCGACTTTATTTTCCACATATTTCTTCACTGAAAATTTTGTCGGGATAATTGGATGAATGTATGGTAATTTGGTATTGGTCTTTCATTGGAAACACGAAAAATATTGTCCAGAATAATCATTTTGATGAGTTTCGAGGGACCTTGTTTTTGTTTGTATTCACGGTGTAGACTTGCAATAATTGATCACTTTTTACCAGAAAAGTTAACTGTGTAGATCAAATATCGCTATTGATTGAACAAAATCTGGAAACGGTTTAGATTATAAACAGGAAAATTTTAAATTCTCAGAAATTGGTATTTCAACGATGGTAGTGCATATTTACACTGAATTCCAGATGGTCTCATCGAAATGTGGAGGCATCAAAAAGGTATATCTTCAACTTTAGAACATGTGTGACGAGATGTTCACAAAAAAAAGCAAGGATAAAATTGAGGTTTTGGGTTTTTTCTATTTCGTAAAGAGGCATTAAACGACATATCAACCGAAATTAAAAAAAACAGCTTAAAAGTAGTAAAAATGAACGATCAAGCATCATTTCTTTTGATTAAAAAAAAAACAAAACAAGCTTAGTTAGAACTTATAAAAAATGATTTAGATATACAAATGATGTCCCGTCTATCCAATTTATGTTATATGTTTCTCTAGATAGTAGTGAACCTCTATTATATGAACCAAGCATAATTTTTTTATTTGGAATAATGCCCGGACTAACGCCTTTTAATAATAAATTATCCATTACTTCTTGAAGCCCACTATTAAATTATATCCCTGATGTTCAACGGCCTTGCAGATAAAACGTATATTGAATTATCAAAATCGATTAACACGATAACACTTCTTGATGCACGTAATAAATTATAGTAACAAGGTATTGAAGATTCCTCTTAAAAAATTAAACCAGATAACATCACCCTGACGTACACCCTTTTGCATTAAATTATTACGCTATTTAATTGACCTGACTGTTCATGGGTAAATTATATCGGGATTATTCGTTTTAAACTTACCTAAAAGACAGAAAATTCAAGCCATATCAAACATGTTCATTAAATGGGTAACAAATTCTTACTTATACAAAACCTACTTGACTTATACAATTCTTTACCTGACATAAACTAAAATATTGTATTCCTGATATTCATAAGTCTTTACGTAAAAATTTTCCAAACAATGTGTTGGACATTGGTCCAAATTGTCATTCCTACGTTATATTTCGTCAAAATAATTTCAACTGTACAGAAACGTTTTGAATTTTAGAACTGGAAAATTTGAACGTCACGACAAGGAACACGTGTGGGAGAGAATAATTACTTTTTTTAAGCCCTGGTCCTCCTCATGACAGAAAATTGTCAAATTTTATGGATGGTTCTGAACCTAAAATAGCACCTTTGGATGAACTATAAAACCATTAACTTTCTGACATAATGCAATAATTTAGGTATGACTATTGTACTAGTTTGCGGATCAAGAGATGGGGGTTTGGGTCGAAACCCTGTCCTTGATTCATGCAAAATTTAGGCAAAATTGATGAAAATGGCATAATCCATCTGACACCCCGTTTTTCTGGACTGGACAACACCATTATGAGATTGTCATTCTTCTGAACGTTTTTTGATTGGTCAAAACGTAATTTACTAGAACGATGAGTTTGCAAAATGTCGTTTACGAGAATACAAGTTGAATATCTGAATCGGTCCATTTTATTGGAAGGTACAAAAATACCAAAGTTGCATCATTAACAGTAAAAATTTTTGAGATTTGGGTCTACCGTTGTATTGGTCATCAATTATATCAAAAATTAAATAGTTATCACGCAGAAGATTGGTGATGGAAAATTTCCCTTTCATGTAGGGCCAAAAATGTATAGAAATAACACGCAACAAAGAAAAATCAAATTTTCACGATTTAAAAAAAAAACTTAAATAAAATCCAGAACCTCTTTTATTTTATACTTTAGGAGTGCTTATAGTATGGCCAATATATCTACTGGTGAAACTGGTTTTGTTTTTATTTGTTTTTAAAGTAACATTATTGAAATTTACATGGGAAAATGGCGTTCGTCAAGGAGGTATGTTACATTATTCTATTTATATGGTAGTAATGTACATCATCCTTTCAATAAAATGAATTACATGTAAAAAGTGGTGTGCATATAGGAAATATTATGTACAAAATTTTAGATAGGATACCTTCCGGGTGTCTGGGAAATATCTTATTGATAAATACTAGTACTTTTTTCATTCAGCCAGATTATTGTTAGAACTTAACCTTACTGTAAGCAATGACTAAAGAAAAAATCAGCAGCCCTTTTCACAAAAAATCTTACGAGAAATTTTAATCGTAAGTCAATATGAAATGTTTATAGACTTACGACCAATTTTGATCGTAAGATTTTTTGTGAAAAGGACTGCAGATTTTTATGATTCAGAGAAAAAACGCTTCAATCTTTGTTAAAAATGCACAGAAACTGTTTACAAGGCATGAAAATCAAAATCAGCAAAGTGTATATGCCTTGTACCATTAGAGCAATGAGTTTTTATAATAAAGTTGCAAGAAAACATTGATATTGACAGTTCTTGAGGAAGCTATAGGAATATGTTAGTCAGTTTCCTTATGTGGGAATGGTTTGCTGTAGTATCAAAGAAGAAGTGATGTATGAACCTTTTAGATAAAACCAACAAGTTGTATTTTCTAGATATACGTAGGACCATGCAAATTACAATTTTTACTATTATTGCCTCAACATTAATACCCTTTAACAGCACCACTTGACGAAATCGGCATACATATCTTCACTATCTTACCAAAAACAGAAGCTCTCAACCAGAGACAGGTCTGGACACAAGACAAATTGCGCCAGCTAAATCAAGGTTGTGAACATTGATCAATATGTTACGCACTTGAATCGCTCCCATCTCGGCGCGGACAATGCGTCTGTTAATAGCATCCTATTATCCTAATATGTTCTTTTTACGGAACCCTCTTTTAAATCAATGATGACTGAAATTTAACTAATATATACAGGAAGTGCATTTCTTACAGTGCCTGGTAGAAAAGTGTGCCCGGCAAAAAAGTTTAATTTCTTCGACACTTCTAGCTCTTTTGCAAAGCAGAAAGCAGGAATTTTCAACATTTTAATATTGGAAGGAATAGCATTCTTAGATTTTTAACACATGTCTAAAAATATACGTGATGGTGAAAAAAACTTCCCTTGCACTTGTTTGTAAACATTCCGTGACAGATGCTCTCAACCGAAAGTTGCAGATACCATTTTGCTGTCTCTACATTTTGTTTGGACCATCGGGTTTACAAGGCATGAAAATGTGCTCTACCGTCGTTGAAATACCAATTTCAGTGCATTTTATAATTTTACTGGTGTAATCTAAGCCTTTTATTGTTTTTAAGCTAAACCGTTTCCAGAATTTGTTCAATCAATAGCGATTTCTGATCTACACAGTTAACTTTCTTGGTAAAAACTGTTCAATTATCGTAAGTCTACACCGTGAATACAAACAAAAACAAGGTCCCTCGAAACTCATCAAAATGATTATTCTGGACCATATTTTTGGTGTTTCCAATGAAAGACCGATACCAAATTACTATACATTCATGCAATTGTCCCGAAAAAATTTTCAGTGAAGAAATATGTGGAAAATAAAGTCGATCTTACGCTTCAAATACGTGTTGGAATGGAAGGTCGTTTTCTGACAGGTTTTCTTCTAAGTGAATGATATATGATGGACACAAGAGTAAAACAATTATCAACTTTTATGATCTACCTGAAAGTATTAACAAACGGATAGGAAATTCAGTTAACCGTTTTTGTTTACGATGTAAAAATAAATGGCCCTACCCGTTACAAATGACTTTGTCCTCCATCTTGGTTCCGCTACACCGGTGAACTCGAATTCTGCACCGATCGGGTTCACAACAATGGTTAATGACACCTAAAAAAGTGTGTTAGTATACACAATTTGAACTATTAAATAAATAAACATGTTCTAGTAATATAGCAATACTTTTGTATGAAAAATAAATCTCTTATTAGCTAATTTTGTTATAAAAATACCAAACATGTGATTTTAGGCTTTATTTGCTGATTTTAATGAAATGTTTTATTTTGTTCTATTTTAGAAGTTGTGACTTTGACCTTTGTCCCACAAACCCAAAATCAATAGGGTTCCTCCTCTGATCATAAGTCATGTCTATGCCAAGTTTGATTTCGATGTGTAACGTGGTTCTAGAGAAACTGTGTGGAAACGGACAAAATGTCAAATTTTTGTTCTATTGTTAGTAGATAATAAGTCTTAGGGACAGACCATTTAACTTGAAGGGGGGGGGGGGGGGGNGGGGGGGTGGGCTATGGTTTTTTTCTAAAAAAAAATAATCTGGAGCCGATTTTATGTGAAAAAAATATTTTGGCTGCCAAAATGATGAAAAAAAAAATTCTGACGGAAGCTTTCTGTCCAAAAAAATAATGTTAATTTTGAAAAAAATATTTGAAACACGTGAAAAAAAATAAATTGTTTCGCGCGAAGCTCGAAAAAAAAAATTTCTGTCCAGAAAAAAAAACCATACCCCCCTTTTTCAGGTTAAATGGTCGGTCCCTTATAATAAGTCATGTCTGTGCAAAGATTCAATTAGATATGACATTGTATATCTCAAGATATCACGCGGAAACCAACAGCTGACGCCCAGACACCCTGACGCCAATACACCATTAATCAATTTATAAGTTCCACTTAGTCGCAACTTGGCTAAAAATGTAGTTTTTGGTATACTGAACATTTTGGCATTAAAATCTTAACCTTTTTTCCGGATCGTTTTTTGAAATATAAGGCAGAATGTAAAAATACGAAAATTTCACCAATACAGGGCAATAAATCCTATATGTGTATTTAGATTTTCTTCAAAATTTCCAGGTGGATAGATCTTGATGTGCTGAACGTTTTTGCATTTAAAGTTGTCCTCTATATGTTTTAGTTTCTTTGATAAAAAATAAAAAAAATATTTAAAGTTTTCGCAAAAATGGCAATAACACCAAAATGGGTAAAATGATTTTTTTAAATCGCAGGGTGGGTAGATCTTCTCATGTTGATCTCTTTTACCCGATGTCAGACTTGTTTTAATCTTCAAAGTATAAAGTATACTTTAAAGCCGATTTTATTTTGAACCGTACAATATCTAAAATTTCTGTAAATTCTGTTTAAAACTAAGGAGTATCTCCCTCATGCAAAGCTCTGTCTTTAGCTGATTTTGGCTTTACATTTAGATCTTATTGGTTATTTGTTCTCTATCAGTTTTTAAACATCTTTGAGTTGATGGTCTTCCAAACGTTTCGATTTTATCTGCACTGATGAGACATAAGTTGTCGAAATGCGCATATGCAGAATTTAAATTCACAGTAACTTTGGTATTTAGTCATTTAATCTGTAAAGCCGCTCTTACACTACACCATATAGCACAAACGTGTGAGGAACGGATGAAAATCATTTTTGTACGGTGGTAAATATTTTGTTCGTTCACGAAATACAGTGAAGCGCGAAAAAAATTTTCCGTCCAGAAAAAAAACCAATGCCCCCCCCCCTTTCAGGTTAAATGGTCGGTCCCTTATAACGGTAAAATATCGGACAAGTACCGAATAACACGAATTGCTAACAAAAACGAATTCAATAATTACTATGCAAAAAGGCTATCCCGAGTTCTCGTTGTTGTCTACGTTTTTTGTTTTTTCTTGTGCAGTTCCCCAGAAGATTTAGGCATGTGATTGTTATTTTTGGTCATTGTAAGTGTTTCCTGTTACATTTGCTATATTAAACCTGTGTCTTTTGACCGCTCAACAACTTATCACAGATAATCATTACGGCGTGCTTGATCAATTGAATTCATTTTCCTAAAATGTTACCGAATAGAAACTAAGAAAAGAACTGTCGCGCAACAGATAACCTTCTTCACTAACGATCCAAGGCGAAAATTTCAGTGAAGATACTCAAGACTGGATTAAAGTTATACAGTCTTTAGAGTAGCGGATGCTCTTATACGGCGAGAAAACGGACAATTTCTTAATTTTGATGTTTTGGGTTTATTTTAGAAAACTGTTACAATATAAATACAAATAAACAAACACTGCATAAGTCTTGCATGTCTGCTGATGAGGAATTAATTTCCGAAATGGCCATACAGCTCATTAAAATTATTGCAGTTGGAGTTAACATATGTGTTATGGTCTCATGTTCATTTACTCCATACCCTTTCGTAAAATATTTGCAATTACAAAATGAAAGAAGCAACTTTAAGAAGGTAATGTATAGCACGTTCTATTAGATGATAACAGAATAAGCAATCGTTGTAAATGGTATAAGTAGGCCACATTCTAAAAGGTAAAAAACACAAAATATACAAAGTAAAAAAGTAAATAAAAGACTGGCTTAAAACAGAAGAAAGGAACAGAAAGTATGGTTCAAATTATCGGCATAACGACCTTCAACTAGGGGGCAACCAGACATATTCTGTTATTCTTCAGTGGTTTAAGTTACTCTCGTTCTGGAAGGACCATAATTTTGGTTTTCTGTCCGGTTGCCTCATATTTGAAACCATAAGGTCGAAAATACGGGCATTTCCTTCTGTTCTTACGTGTTTTTTTTTAAATATTTTATAGTTTGTGCTTGTTATCTTTTAATTGTGGCCTACTTTGACGATTCTTATTTTTTATTACATGTTAATTTTGGCCGCTGCACGACATATATTTTTATAAATTCATTTTATTCGGTGCTCGTCCGGTCGGTTTCCGCTGTAAGTCCGGAACTAGAACGGTTTATCCATTATCTCTTCGGTAAACGTCCGTTTCACCAATTTAATCTACCGTACATGTGCGGATGCAAGACGAACAAGTAACGAATGAATGACGTATATACAACGCATGACAACCGAACAAAGTGTAAACCTACATTTTGTGCGGTATTTATGCGGTATTTGTCCGTTCCAAGTTTGAACATGTTCAAAATGTTTCACTGTACAAAACGGAAATCCCCGTACTTGTACCGTATTCACCGGATAAAGAACGACTACAGAGACGAACGGATATAATTTATTTTTATACGTTCGGCGTTCGTTCGTCTAGGATAAGAGGGGCTTAACGGTTTTTGAGCTATTTGCCAAAACAGCAATTTACCCCTTATGTGCTATTTTTAGTAACGGCATCCTTTTGTTTGGTACTTGGACTCATCGGATACAATTTTGAAACAGGGTATCCTGGTAATTATTCAGGCCAATTTTGGTTAAATTTGATTCAGCGGTTTTAGAGGAAAAGATTTTGAAAATGTTTACGACGGACGGACGGACGGGTGAGCTAATAAAGCAAGTATCTTTTCAGGTTTCATATGTTCACCACTCTCTGGCACCCCCTTTGGGAAGACTAATATGGGTAATATTTAATCGCACACTCTTATTTATGACGAACTGTTCTTCTGATTGCAACCTTTTCTATTTATCTGAGAAGTAATTAGTTGATATATTTTATGAAAGATAGGCTAATGAGGAATTCTATAACCAGGACAATCCATGAAAACTTGTACCAAATCTTTCTTCTGTGTTCTCAGTCACCTTCATCAAAATAGAGTCCAATATTTTTTGTTAAGTCTTCAGAATTTCGGAAACATTCTGTAGGTTCAATTCCTTGAATATGATTCTGTACGCTATCGACACGGTGTTGAATCTTGTTATCATTTTCCCGTTTTAGTGATAGTGTAAAATTTCTCTGGACTTTGATGTCTTCGGGGAGTTCATTTGTCAATCCGGCTCCACTTTAGTACATCGTTTAATGCCTTTGTAAATGATCTTTCCGACGAAATATCAGTCCACAATCTCTGCATGGTAACAGTGTTCTCGATGTGTGTTTCTTGGTGTCTGTTCAGATTTATTTTCAGTAAACCGCTTCTCACATACACCACAAGTGGATATATTATAATGGTGTTTGAATAGTCTTTTATGCCTGACAGCTGACTTCTCTTGATATATGTTTTCTGTTAAAATGCATTAAAGTTGCTATTTGATTATATATAACTATTTTTAATTCTGCATTATTGATTTCTTATTTGGTCTAAAAAAACAAACATGTAACTTATTCATCGCTAAATTTAACTTTAATTTCATAATGTTCTTTGTGGCTACAATGTCATTTTTAAGAACTTACTAATACAAATTCATGTAAAGTTTACTTAACTTTGTTATCTTTATCTTCTTGAAAACGTCTGTTCAATTCGGCTGCTGGTAACAAAATGCGAAAGTTGTTCTTTGCGTCTAATTTTATACACGTAAGTTGATCTGAATCAGTTATTTTTTGTTAAAAGCTTAATGATTGTTCAATTTTACGCTAATCTAATTGACTGAATTCATTGCAAAGTCAGCGTCTGATAGGCTGAATGTCCAGCCATACCATTGGTCGATTTATTTCTATATTGTTATCTAATGACGTCATGTTACTTTTAAGGGATCGAATATTCAAGAAGACGATGCAATCAATCGACGGCGTTGATTATTTTTCAAGGTGTATGGATCGATGATTCTTTTAAATTATACTGTCATGAATTATAAAAGAATATTTCATTTTCGTTAATGCTTCGGATATTGAAGATATTTAAGGAACAACACAAGACAAAAGACACAAAAACATATGTTAGGGTAAGTGTTTGGGTATTACTAAATTCAGCGTCTCGCCACTCTCATACCGCTACACTACCTTTGTGGTACTCTACGTTCGCGACGCTGAGAAACAGGGTTGAAGGTATAAGTAACACTCGTCTGCACAGTTGAGGAGCAAAAATGAACTTGAACATAATCCTAACGGGGGCCATCGCGACGGGCCTCACTTCTATGGTTGCAGGGCTTTCCGCATTATAACTGAAATTCAGCTTGTGAAAAAAACCACCATGATCATCATATACCACCCGCTAAAGCGGGGTATAACAACAGATTCATACTTGAATCAACGGAATGTACTAAACCTCCCCGATATAAAACAATGCATCCACCTTCTAAACAAACAGCACATGCAGGGAAAAACCGATAAAAATATATTGCAGAGCTGGCCCTACTAACATACAATTTTATTTTACATAGATTAAAAAAAACCAACGCGTTCACCTACCGAATAAAAAATGTGTACAGAGTTTTCACCTTCTGAATAAACACAAGTACTAAATTCCTGGTATAAAACAACAGTTCAACTTCCAGATTCACAGAATGAGTACACTAAGTACATTAATATATTATACATGTATATAAAACGCCTTATTTTAAGTGAATAAACAAAATGAACACAGAATTCCATATACATTTTTGTGTATAATCATATGAATTACATACATTAAAGGTTATGATTATTATAAAACGTGAGTGTCATATGATAATGACTCAAACAAAAAATGTCTTGAACAATTATGGCATGCGAAATTGCTTGTATCTCCCTTAAGAAGCATTAGAACAAGGATAACAGTTTTGAGAATTTGTGTCTTAAAAACCATCCTTGCTCCAGAAATCATCCATTCAATGTACTCCTCTTCCTCCGTCAATCTTAATACATTCTCCAGTTATCATGGAACTTTTGTCACTTAATAAGTATATCACTGTGTTCACTACATCTTCTACTTCTGACAAAAAAAATTATAACAATCTGTACTTAATTGAATCCCATGACAAAATTAGATATTTTTCAGTTAATATTTAAAGCTGAGACTAATATAACAGGGATTTGAAACATTCACATTTCTTATACACGGGGCCTAATCTGCTCGAAAAATATTTTAGGTGATTCCCGAGATAAGTAGATTTCCAAAAAACAAACCCGCTTCAGAAATGACAAGGTGAGAATCTGTCAACTATATTAGTGTTCATATAGCATTGTTTACAAATAAATTGTGCTTATTCTATGGTGAAAGTCATAACGATTTTCCCTGTATAAGTTTTAGTTCAAAATCATTTGTACTTTTTGTGTGAAACGCAAAAATTTGAACTGCTAGTCTTATTCAAGAAATAGATGTCTTATTTCGATGTCTTATGAAAGCTTGTTCGCTTTATTTTAAAAGCTCGAAACGTTGTTTAAGAACTGCAAGCATGAAAACATGTTTAAATTTGGTATTTAAGCAAAAAATACAGTATAAGCAGATTTCTGTGGGTGATCGTCAGGAGTAAGTTAGTTTCTGAGGGTGAATACCAAATCTCTAGAACAATCAAGCTCATCATGTTTACAAGTAAAGAAGCGAAACATAGCAAAAGTAAATGCACTGACTATTGAAAAAAATAAAGTTTACAACCAAATTCTTCAGAAAGTACGCATTGTCTTGTCACTTGAAATAGCTTGTGGATTCTAATATTGTTGGTTCAAGTAAAAAAGTCCAAATTGAATACTATATTTCTCCGGGGTTTGCTAGATTGAAAAAGCAATGAAATTAATGACAACCGTCACATATCTTGAGGAGTATAGAAAAAAAATATTCTAGAAAGTTTACAGGGAATTTTAAGAATTTAGGAGTCAAATTTACGTTCACGCTAATAAAATTTGCGCACAAATACTAGAAAAAAAAGAAAACAATTATCTTGTGGCAAAATAAGGCAAAAATAACAAATCAAGCATATCATATGTCTTACGGCATATCATAGATATAAGCAGCATATCATATAGGTATAGGAAGCATTTCATTTGGTCATAGATTCATATTAGATTCATATTAATGTCTTTAAAGCACATCATTGGTCTTTGAAATATAACATAGGTCTCAGGAGTATTTTATTTATCAAGCTGCATATCATAGGTATTATGATCAACAACAGCAGTCAGCCTATACAACGTCAAACACCACTGCTATAGAATGGACTAATAATTACATTCACTACATCAATGGATTTGATGTTCTGAATGTGGATCTTGAGGAAATCCGAGATACCTCCAGTTTTGTTGAGTTCACACTGTTAGTGCTTTAGTTACGTTCCATTTTTTTCTTCGTCATGTTGTGTCCATTTGTGTTACATCTGAAGTGCCATCTTTTTGCAATATACAATTAAGAATTCTCCCCTCCATCCTTTTCGCGTCTTTATTCCTTTGCTGATATAAATGTTGACTTGGACAATTTAAAACGTAACAAATGTCACCTAACTTAAATGGTGAAGGTTCCAGGACTCTACATGCCGGTTAGTAGTACAGAGCATTGAAGGTCAACAACTCAAAAAATACCAACCGCACGGCTGCGTTTAAAATTTTTATCATGACCTAACAAACATTTTGCCCTTACACTTCATCATCTTTCTTTTACATTCCCGATTTTCTGCTAACAAAAATCTAACAGAAATAAATAACTCTCTTACTGAAAATATATCGATATGCGGCCCTGACTTAAAAGGTCCCATACCGATATTAATTTTTATCTAACATTGAGATGACTACCTTGATAGAGCTCGGTTGCTTACGAATATGCTACTTCAGCAACTCCATAACTCGAAGTCATCACTACAGAAGTTTTATGCTCGAAATCACGATTTTATGAACCGCTATTGGATATATGTTTGCCTGATGACAACAGATCTTTCCCTTTACAGCTCTCTACCGGATTTGACATAACGACCGGAGCTGACATGTTCAACAGGGTAGATGTCTTATACACGTAAGAAGCAGGAGATGCTTACTCTAACAGTGCATCTGATCTCACCCATGGTTTTAATTGGGTCCGTGTTGTTCTTATGTGTGTCTTTATTTTTCTCTTATATACTGTACTCATATTGTGGCCTTGTTTCTTGGTGTTTCCAATGTTGCCGTTGTCCCTGGATTGTTCGTTTCTTGACTCGGTTCTCACTGAAACATTGCAAGTATATGTCTCTGAAATACCACAGAAATACTACCTAGTACAAGGTGTCTGATGCAAAAACTTGTCGCCTTAGTGTTAAAAGAATGGCAATACCTTGCGAGTTGGCGTTATAAAATCGATATAGAGGAAACGGTGCAGTAGGGGTGATAATCTGACGTACCTCTATTTCTGAGATTGGAGCAGACAGGGCCACGTTTGTGTCAAGTATTGCCCCCAGGTCATTAGAGAAACAAATTCCACAACTGTATCTTGTGAGATACGACTTTTCTCAACTTTGAATAGTACAATTTCGCGTATTAAAATTAGAAAATTCATCGGTATCATGTCTCAAGTTGAAAAAGTCGTATCTCACTTGATGCTGTTGTGGAATCTATATATTACGCAAAGTATTGAGATGATATGTCCTGTAATTTTCACAGGAGTTGCAGCGGACCATATTACAGTGAAAGGCCTTCAAAATTATATCCAGAAAAATTACAATTATTAATTTATATCTTTAAATGGTACATTTTTTTGGACGGAAGAACAGACATTTATACTTTTTCCTGGCTAGCCGATAGAATAGCAACGGCCTTAAACTTAAGTATCATCAGTGGATAAAGTATGTTCTCCCAACCTCAGCTGATGGTTAAATGTGCACGCGAACATTTAACCAACGGGCATTGATTAAACATCTGACACATTTCTCGCCATTTTGTATTTTTTGAGTTTAACAGAAATTTCATTGAGGAAAAACAGCCTTATATAGATAAGTCGTGATTCACTCTCGATGGTAAAATTTCGATTTTAACATGCCCGCTAAAGCTCACACTTTTTGAAAATTGAAATTTTACTATCTCTAGTGAAGCTTGAAATATTTTAAAACCACTCCTTCCCAAAAAGAGGATATACTTGTAATTAATTAGATTTCACGATTTAATATATGAATGGAAATCACCTCTTAAATATGTCGTACTCTTGAAATCACCCAAATATTTGTGCTTATTCCATTTATCTTCTGATATATATCGATTTTAATTCTATTTAACATTTTTGGTAAACAGAAGAGCATTACATGTATTTTTATTCCCTCCGAGAACTGTAGCTTTCTACAGAAGTGAATTGTGTAGTCGTCTTCAGTTTTTAAGTGCGCCAATGCCACTTTTGTGCACGCTTCAAGCTTAAATCAATGGAACTTGAAAACCCTGGTACGGTCAGTTCGTTTAGAAATCAAATTGTCCGTAGAATGCGCATAGTTATATTTTTTGGTTTGGTTGATTTAGAAAATAAAAACGATTTTTATATGGAACATTCCATTTCACCCAAATTTTTTTACGTATTGGTGAATTCACCCACACTTTTTTACGAGCAGATTAGGCCCCGTGTTATAATTTCGGTGTCTCGGCAGATTTACCTGTAAATCGTCGTATTTTTTAGCATTTCTCTGTTGAAACATAGGAAAGTTTTAGTACACGTTACAGCAACATTTTATCACCGATTTTAATACAAAGTACGCCATTTTATAGAAAAAAGATTGCTGAAAATCATAGTATATTTTTTGTAAAATAAATTTATTCCAAAGTACACAAACTTTGCTCTAAAAGTTGGATAATTTTGGATTTTTTTAGAAATATATATCGCGAAATTTTACACTTCATGACGTTTTTGTCAGTACACTTTTTATTTTCCTCGAAATATTTAATGCTACAAATTTTACATGATTTCGATGCGAATCATGGTATAATTTTCTTTAAATTTAGTTGAAAAGTTAGTTTTAAAATACACAGGGAAAAGTTTAGTGTTTGAACTCCAAAATTTATTTTTAAAAATTGCATGAGCGTGGTCACATCAGTCAAAATTTATCAGCACTGTTAAAAATTTTTCCTGCATAAATTATATATGGCTATAAAGCCAATACAAAGAGCTTTATCCTGGTAAAATTTCGTAATTGTAGGATGGAATTTGACATGTAAACTAGCGAGTTAAAGTTAGCCAATTTTCTTTATTTTCATTGTTCTGACGCTCATTAATCACCGATAACTGTCATTTGTTTATTGGACGGTTTCTCGATAATTTTACGATCTCTTTACACAAGAAAACAACCCATGGTGTTTATTACCCATTTTTAATAAGAATTTCATTGTCGTTTGAATGAAAATTTAATGTTGTAAATATGCGATAAATCAGCTTTTCGGCAAATTTTTCAGTTCTTAGCCTTTCAAATCACTATAACTAGTCATATACGATTCCTGATAATAATTTTATGCAGATTTGTGTACTTGAGTTTCAAATGTCATCTTCTGTTTTTCGATGCTACTCGTTCTATTCCTCTACCTGAACATATAACTTAAACATAGAACGCAGCCACAGCCTGCTAAGCTCATCTCATTGCATTGTCACATTTAAACATTCAAGTAAACAGTGGACAATAATCATTTTTCATTCATGCATAAAATGTAGGTCACACTCAGCATCTGAAGCATGCATTGTTGTTGTCATCCAAAAATGCACTAATATGGCTGATGTGGGACATGTCAGTTCGCTGGAATGGATTTTAAACATTCTACCTAACCAAGTCGGTCATGCGTAAAATATAGGTCACAGTCAGCATCCGAAGCATGCATTGTTGTTGTCATCCCAAAATGCACCATACATACCAATATGGTTGATGTGGGACATGTCAGTAAGCGGGAATGGGCTTTAACCATTCCACCTAACCAAGTCGCTCATTTGTAAAATGTAGGTCGAAGACAGCCTCCCAAGCACGCAATGCAGTTGTCATCCCAAAATACATCATACATAACAATATGGTTAAAGTGGGACATGTCAGCAAGCAGGAATGGACTTAAACCATTCTTCCTAACCGGACGCCGACGCGGACGCGGAAGCTAGGGGTATCACATAAGCACCCCTTACTTCGTCAGGTGAGCTAAAAATTAATACATTTTGACAATTTTACTGTAATCACGAAATACGATTTGTTTTACACCTAAATTTTTCTTTTTCCAACATTAACCAAAACAGGTGTCTGCTAGTTGCACAGACAAGTTTTAAAGTAGTATGGTATATTTATCTGTGATTGCCAAAGAGTTAAGAGTTCGGACTATTGAAATTCTTGAATGAAAATTCTATGATTGTGAAAGCGAATTTGCAGGTATAACTGGTTTTGAAATTTGACAATAATTCCAGCACCACAGCTATTATAAAAGTCTTTCCACTGTCTTAAAATTCTATCATAATTAATTTTTATCTCGAAGCCATGAAATGGCTGGAGAGATATTGATATGGCAAGAAGAAATCACGTGCCCCGCGTGAGGCTTCAAGCCTATTAACAGCTCTAAAAGATGATCTTCCTGCTTCCAATTAAATATAGTCCGCAAGTTCCTTTCAAAATCGGATACATTTAGTATTTAAGTTAAATTTCTTCCATTTTCTTGAGTTGAATACAGTGTTGTTTTATTAAACTGAAAACAATATGCATGTTAATCAAATTACTCGTTTTTTTTTACTCGTTGCTTATAGAAAATGAATGGCTGTCTTTATATCTGATGGGAAAACACGCCCATTGACCTTTATAAGATGTTTTATTGGTTTAAAATGAAACATACGATAAACACGTCAGATGTGTATTCACACAGCTGAAGCGATCTATATTTAAAGTTTACATATTAAGTACACGTGTCCAGAAGCGCGATTAATTTAGTATTATAACATTGAGTTTATAACATTACTTTTATAAACTTTTCAAAGTCAGTAACGTATTTATTGTTTTGAGTATCAATTAGTAATTGATTCAGGGATTGGTGTTCTATAATCATGATTTAAATTATTTATTTAGGTCAAACATTTCCCCATTCATAGTTACAAAAAATCAATAACGAGTCGTTGTAGTGTGTATTCTTAAAATAGTGTAGTAAATGTTTCGTAGCATTCAAAATACAAACATCGCTATTTGTTCGTTCGAATTTTCGCACAAATTAGTAATCAAGCGCAATTTGGCCAGTTACAGCGATTTTAAAGACTGAAAACTTCTTAAAAGGCTCTCGCTTCGCGGTGGCCTTTTAAGAAGTTTTTACGCCTTTAAAATCGCAATAAGTGGCCAAATGCGCTTGATAATGTAAAGTAGCAATGAAATCAACATGCGAAATCACACAATCCGATTATTTTCACGTATTACGGACTATAAGTTAATACATGCAGACGTATGCAGTAGTTCTTTGGATGTCTACGAAGTTTTGCCACATGTAGAATTTCAGGGCTTCGAGATTCATCTCCATCGGAGCTTTGATTATTATCATATTTTACAAAATTCATTATAGGATTCTGGAACATGACTTATCCGTCTCTTACATTGTAAGACATGTCTCAAATTTACTTAACATCTTTTATTGACGGCAAGGATTAGATAAATAGCTTATAGGAAACTGGCTGCTTTGATTATCTCGAAGCCATGAAATGGCTGGAGAGATATTGATATGGCAAGAAAAAATCACGTGCCCCGTGTGAGGCTTCAAGCCTATTAACAGCTCTAAAAGATGATCTTCGTGCTTCCAATAAAATATCGTGCGCAAGTTCCCTTCAAAATCGGATACATTTAGTATTTAAGTTATATTTCTTCATTTTCTTGAGTTGAATACAGTGTTGTTTAATTAAACTGAAAACAATATGCATGTTAATCAAATTACTCGTTTTTTTTTACTCGTTGCTTATAGAAAATGAATGGCTGTCTTTATATCTGATGGGAAAACACGCCCATTGACCTTTATAAGATGTTTTTATTGGTTTAAAATGAAACATACGATAAACACGTCAGATGTGTATTCACACAGCTGAAGCGATCTATATTTAAAGTTTACATAAGTACACGTGTCCAGAAGCGCGATTAATTTAGTATTATGACATTGAGTTTATAACATTACGTTTATAAATTTTCAAAGTCAGTATATGAATTTATTTTTTGAGTATCAATTAGTGCCTAATAGATTCAGGGATTGGTGTTCTATAATTATGATTTAAATTATTTATTTAGGTCAAACATGTCCCCATTCATAGTTACAAAAAAATCAATAACATGTCGTTGTAGTGTGTATTCTTAAAATAGTGTAGTAAATGTTTCGTAGCATTCAAAATACAAACATCGCTATTTGTTCGTTCGAATTTTCGCACAAATTAATTATCAAGCGCAATTTGGCCAGTTACAGCGATTTTAAAGACTGAAAACTTCTTAAAAGGCTCTCGCTTCGCGGTCGCCTTTTAAGAAGTTTTTACGCCTTTAAAATCGCAAGAAGTGGCCAAATGCGCTTGATAATGTAACGTAGCAATGAAATCAACATGCGAAATCACACAATCCGATTATTTTCACGTATTACGGACTACAACTTAATACATACAGACGTATGCAGTAGTTCTTTGGATGACTACGAAGTTTTGCCACATGTAGAATATCAGGGCTTCGGAGCTTTGATTATTATCATATTTTACAAAATTCATTATAGGATTCTGGAACATGACTTATCCGTCTCTTACATTGTAAGACATGTCTCAAATTTACTTTACATCTTTTATTGACGGCAAGGATTAGATAAATAGCTTATAGGAAACTGGCTGCAGAATTAAATGCTGATTAATAAAAAGACAAATTATTTTATCTATTGCTATGACATGACAAAGATGCAACTTATTAATACACCTACGACCACAGCAAATGCATTTAATAATCATGCAGAATTTGTAGCCACCAATGCTATAGAAGTACCAATGAATCACGATTCACAGAAAAAAATGGCAGTAGATGTTAAGTGCTGTTGAATCCGTATATCCTCAACATGAAATATAATAGTGGTCACCCGGGGGGTGGGTAACTCGCATATATTTTGTACGGAGACGTGCGGCTGGGGTGCCAAAAATTGTACCCGAATTAATACTAAGTTATGAATGAAATCCATACCCGAATAAATACTGCTCTTATATAAGAATACTAATGTACAATGTAAATTTATTTTATGATTAGAAGGAAAAGAGGCAAATTCTAAAATATGGTATAAAAAATTTGTCAATTCATAATAAAATGATATTTACTAATGCATCTTCTCACAATATATATACGAAATTGAAAAAAACAACCCAAATTAATACCAGATGTGTTGAAAATAGACCCTAATAAATGTGAAAAGGGGGAAAATGAGCATCAAATAAATACTAGAATTTGTGAAATGAGCACCCAAATTTGCCGCACGTCCCCCGTATACCAATAAATAGGAAGTTACCCCCCCCCCCCTCGGGAGTGGTCAATGCTACAGAAACAGTACCAAATCGCATGAAATATGGCGGTTGATGATTAAGTGATCAGATATGAAGTAATATTGGACTCTCACATTCTCACTGTGGATAGTCACTTACATTATGCGTTTTGAGGTTGGTCAACAGTTGATGGCGACAACGGGACAGGCCTTCCCCAAAACTAAAAGTTGTATCGCATGCTTTAGACTGAAGTTGAAAAACACCGAAGGTGCATAATAGACAGTAAATTTCGTTACGCTGCACAATAGATTGAAAAAAAAAACATATTCTAAAAGTAGTCAAAAGAGAAAACTGATTACCCAAAATACAAAACTATATATAGGATGCCAAATCTAGTACCATGTAAGGACATCCATCGAGTGCCACCTAGCATCATACACGAATGAAGCCTAAGTATTTTTAGATCTAGTTTGTTTTTTCAGTCCGAATCAATTTAAAACGAATTAAAAACCCTAAACTCAAAGATGCGCAAACATAGGAAATAAGATCTACAGCAAAAATAAAAATCAGCAAAAAGCAAAATTATGCATGAGAGAGAACATTTCTTTAAAATTTATAAATTGCAGTTTCAAAATAGAAAACGTTTTTCGCCAATCCCAGACTATTCTTGACTAGTACTGTCAGCGACTTAACACTAGACGCATCAGCTCAATATGTAAATAATGTTTCTGTTGATTACCATTACGACAACTTTTGTCTCTTCGGTGCAGATAAAATCAAAACATTCGACATCAACATAAAGCAAAAGATAAGTAAAAGCTGGAGGGTCAGAATAACTAATTGAAACTGACAGGGATACATTTATTCTTATTTGAAAATATTCATGTAAAGCTTTACAAAAATTATCTTTTTACAACAAAATAAGAATTTAATAAAATATAAAAACAAATTTCAAATACCTGTATATCCAAAAATGAATGAAATGATTTGATAGATTCAAAATCAAATATATTATAATTCGATCCGATCTTTAAGACACTGAAAGATGAACACAAGTGGAGAATAAAATTGTAATGATGTATCATACAAAGGGAAGCAACTAATCCCAACAACAGTCATATAAACAACAAATCCTATCAAAGGTAGAGAGATATGGTATTTTGCACAGACCCCATCTTAATAGTTTAAAATCAATACACATGCATAGGAGATACAAATAATTGATTTTTTCTCTGTTACAAGACGTCCTGTACAATACCTTTCACTGTTGATGACAAACAATTTTTCATTTGCAATACTATTTGCGACAAGGATTGCATTAAAACCTAAAACTTAGAATTTTGTTTGATATAATGATAATTTCTTAGTACTTGTATCTCTCGACATGTATATTGCTCTAAGTTCATACAATTACAGTTTTTCTAAAAACGGCTTTAAATTCAGCATTAATTCAGATGTATGTTGTTCAATCCAAAGAATTAGATCTGAAACACGCAGGACAAATTATAACAGAGGCAGGTAGTCAAGGAGCACAACTTATAATTTTGCCGGTAATCATATGTTGACAAGTACTTTGTAATATATTGATATAGACCCTATATTTAATTTTAAAGCTTTTTTTATATAAGTTCATTGCTTTTTCAATGTCCTATGAAAGCTTCAGGTTACTCATTTTGTCGTGTGTTATAAATTTTTCAATTCCCAAAAGCTGCTAGCTATAAGCATCAGAATAAGAGAGAGTAAACTTTGTATTATTACTAGGGGATTTAATCTTTTTATGAACAAGTGTAAACCGATATGTTAATTGCTTAATTGAACACAACACAATTTTTTTAACACAACCCGTCGGAAAACTTCAAACAAACTACCAAATCTCTGTCACAATATGTAAATATATTATCCGTTTGTTAATTTCTGCTAATCAAACTCATCATGGAAGTATTATATTGATTGCCTGACCTCACGGTCAAAATCCAAAAAATCAGACGACTTTGTTCCCACAATTCATAGTCACTGTGGTAGCCCACATCCACAATGACGCTTTTCATAGTAAATGCATTCAGGCGTTAATGTAGCGATCGTTAGTGAGTGGAATATAACGACTGGATTATTCGGGTTAGTCAATCCCGGTAAATTTCATCATAAATATTCCGGTTTCCAGTGATTAAAAGCATGAATTTTCCGTCTTCCGAGGACATTCAATCCCGTTTTTCCTACGTTATTGTAAATAAAGAACATTTCGGTGTCCCGAGAGTGGGAGTGGTCTCGATAAACGTTAAAAACGTCTTATGTACAGGTATACGTGAAATAGACAATATTTTGCCAACCCCGGTAAATCTCACAAAAGCATATCCGATTCCCCGTGCAAAAAACATGATTCTCCCGTATCCTGATGGAATTTTTATCCCGATTTCTCGACTATAAGATAGGGCTATCCCGATTTCAGGAAGTTAAAACCGCAAGTCCCACCACCACCGCCGTTTCAAGAGACAGACTTCCATATCAGACATAGAACGAGGGGAACTATTAAAATTTAGCGGAAAGTGTCTATAATTGTGAACTTTGAACTTTGAACTTTATTCAATAAATCTCAGTCGCAGTAACTGCGAAATAGGAGACAAAGAGCAAATAACACATATAAATAAATGACATAACAGAGGATATAACTACAGATATTAAATAAATTCAAATCAATGTTATAACTGATGCAATGTATACATTAATGATGATTGACAAGAGACACGCCCACAAAAAACAATGTGGATCGCACATGGTCAATCGAGCAGACCGGCTAGTGGCAATGATTACACAAATGATCACATATATAGCATTATACAATACATTAAAACAAAACTGAAGTTTTTCTTACAAACAATGACAATCTTATAAGAAGTGGAATATTACAGTGCGATAATAATCCGTACATTTTGTGACATGTTGGAATTTCGGTGAAATAATTTGGAATATACTTTCCTCGCATTTCAACTAAAATCAGATTGCTACAAATAAAAAGGTAATGAAATTCATTACAATTAGTCGATCTTCACATAAAGTACAGAATCTCTCATCAGAAGGTATGTTATACCATCTTCCAGTTTCCATGGGAAGTTTCTGATTAGAGGTACGTAATTTACATATATATAAATTCTATTTATAGAAGATATCTTTAACAGATATGGTTCTAGACGGAATTCCGGCTTTATGCATAAGTACAGTTGCCCTTTTGAGGAATTATCCATCTCAGAAAACCATCTCTGTACAAACTGATCGTGTAATCTTTGTTGTACCGATAATTTAATAAATCTAGAAGGTAAACAACTTTGATTTGTCCAGTATTCACTAAAACCACATTCATCAAGTAAGGATTTAATATTATTTATCCACTTAGACTTCACATGATCATGTTTGGACAGTTTAAACATTAATTTATAAAACATATTGGAAAGTTTATTCTCGCACTGCAAAAGTCTACTCCAAAAAGCAATCATATTAATTTTAATTTGTACATCAAGTGGTTTTCTCCCTAATTCTCCATATATCATATAACGTGGAGTACTAGTTCTAACCTTTAAAACATTTCTGCACAATTGAAGATGTATTTTTTCTATAATATTATTATTTTCAAAACCCCAAATTGCTGATCCATACAGTAAAATTGGTGTAATCAAAACATCAAATAATTTTAATTGTAAATCTATCGGAACTGATATATTTCGAAGTTTTTTTATAAAGACCATGCAATGCTTTATTTGCTTGATCTACTAATTTTTTCTTTGCTAAAACCAATTTTCCATAAAAGTTAAAAACAATTCCGAAATAGGTAAATGAATCCTGAGTTGCTATTATTTTGTCAAAAAATTTAAATATTCTCACATTGCTAACTTTTCTATTTGAAAATACAACAATTTTAGATTTATTAACATTAACTTCCAGCTTCCAAAGCTTACAATAAGTTTCAAAAGAATCTAATGCCTTTTGTTATTCGTCTTGAGTTTCAGAAAAATAACAGTTTCATCAGCATACAGTAAGATAAACAGCTTAATATAAGTATTCAATTGTTGTAATGCTATATTGTCAAGAGTTTCCAAACTTTTTATGTCACTGGTTTCTAGATATTCTTCCAAATCGTTTAAAAACAAAGCGAATAGAAAAGGGGAGAGATTTTCTCCTGACGGACGGAAAAAATTCAGAATTTCTACCAGCTTGACTAATACATGACTTGGAATCTTTGTATGAATTATAAATAACAGTCAATATTTTCTTATTAAAATTGCTTTTAATAAGTTTTTGTCATTAACCCAGTCTCTAAACCGTATCAAAAGCTTTTCTAAAGTCTACAGTATAATTTTTTTTACAGATGACAAATAGATAGAGATAAGTGAATGTAAAATAAAAATATTGTCTAGTGTTGAATAACCTTTTCGGAAACCAGCCTGTGTCTTCGATATAAGTTCAATTTGTTCAGCATATTTGTTGAGTCTTGCGTTTAGTATGGATGTGGCCAAGATTTGAAACAATTGTAATACCTCTATAGTTATCTGGGTCGTTCGGATTACCTTTTTTCTTATAAATTTAGGAATTATACCAGTATCTAAAATTGCATTAAATAATTTAACATACAATGGTAACATATAAGGCGTAGTACTCTTTAAATATTCATTTACAATTTCATCAATGCCACTAGCTTTATTATTTTTCAATCCCTTAATGGCAGTACATATCTCATCTTCAGTTATTTAATAATTAAGTATATCATCGGCATTGGTATCAGCCGAGTCATTCATAAAATCATAAATATACAAATGTATGTCAGACTCATCCGTTTCACCGTCGTCCTCATTAGACCTGTTTAAATTTTAAAATAATTATAAAGTTCATCTAATGAGATTTTGTTATCTTCATTAGATTTGTCGATCCAATTGAGAATACTCCAAAACTTTTTAGGATCTGTTTTTGATGTATTTCTCAATCCATTCTATCTTTTGTATTTTTATTGTGGGTTTTTTCTTTTGCAGTTCCTATTTACCTTCTGGTATGTGGCTATGTTTTTCGGCCATTGTAGGTGTTCCTGTTATCTTTTTTATTCCATTTTTTCAAATCTAAATTGGAAATTTTTAAAACTTTTTGTTAGTTCATTCTTATATTGTTTAAATTTCTGTTTTCCCTATTTTTGACAAAACTGTATCTATTTCTAGCTTTGTGAATTTTTTTTCGCTTAATTTCACACTCTTTATTATACCATGGTTTACTACTGTGACGTTGGTACACTTTTTTTGTACCAAATGTTTCTAACGCACATTTTGAGAAAATGTCACCAATTGTATTTACACATTTGTTTATACTGACGAATCGTTTAAATTTAGTAGCTGGTCAAGTTCAAGGTGACACGAATCTAATTTTGTTGCAACAGACTGGACAAACCGGTTTTGTTCAGTCACATTCCAATGTACTCTACTGTGAGTAGTGGGTAGAGCTATTGTATCTGTGGGTACTCTAGCGTGAAATATAACATGAATACCACAATGAAGGATTAAATACTGAAATTTCAAATTCTTTATAGATGTAAATAAATGAGGCGATACTAATAAATAGTCGACAACAGCCGTATTTTTACTAGTTACTGCACCTATACCACGATCTTTGCCGCATCTTGAGTTAGCAATAAATAACGAGTTACTCTTACAAAAATCTAATAATTTATATCCAAAATTATTTGGATTAGAAACATCACAACAAACTCTCTTTAACGGAATATTTTGATGTTCAAGAACCTCAAATTTACACATGTAGTTCTGAAGTTCCTGGTCATCAAAAACATCAAATAATTGTAACAAATTATCATCAGGTTTGACATAATCGTCCAAGTTTTTTGTTCTTGAGTTAAAATCGCCAATTAAGGCTACAATGTAATCATTATTTACTATATTACACATTTCATTTTCAATCTCATTGTAACAATTGTCATTTAAATAAACTGAATTCTCGGGTGGGATATAAATACACCCAAGAAGAACATTTTTATCATAGTTTAAAACATTTTTTGATATGGATATCCACTGTACAAATTCTGAATCAGTATTCAAGAAATTAACAAAATTTGATAAAGTTTTCCTGTAAACAATTACAATACCACCTGATTTACGCCGGAATTTCGACCTATGTTTAGCAAAGTAGTCATAATTTGTTGGAACGTTAAAAATATCTAACTTATCAGTTTTTGATTCTAGAAAAACTAAAATATCATAGTTTTCAATGAGTTTGGAAAAATCAGGAGTTAACAGTTTACCACATACATGAATAGCAAATATCTTTAATGAGTTTACATTTAAAGTTCCATGAAGATCTTTCAACAGTCCCCTGTTGTTGTGCCCCTAACTATAAACATTGTCTTGTACAATTGGCACAGTTTGTCTGGTCTGGTCGTGGTTGTGGCGGTGGTGGTTGGTTATTCATGTCAAAATGCACTGAATTTGGAGGTCGATTATTGAGCTGTTGCCGATTGTTTATATTTTGATGGAAGGGTGGTCTTGAACGGGGGTTTACTAATTCACGGTTCACATACAGTTGGTCATTTATCAATTTAACATGATGACCTTCAGCTCTAAGTGCTCGCATTCGTGGATATAGCTCCTTGCGTCTATCAGCTATTTCTGTTGGGTATTGCTGGTTTATGGAAAACTGTGGTTTTTGTTTTAATTTCGGACCAGCCATCTTCACCGTTTCGTGGTCTTTATATGACACAAATTTTGCTATTATATTTCTTGGCTTACGGTCACGCTTAGCCTTTAATCTATGTACATTATGAAATTTCATATGTGTAGCATCAATTTCAAGCTCGGTTGTAATGAAGTTCTTAAGTACTTCTTCAGTATTCTCATCATCCCCAATGTCAGCAATATTACCAAAGATAAGGTTATATTTCATGCCATATGTTTTCATTTCTAACAGTTGTTCTTTGAGTCATAATTTTCCCATCTCAACATTTCTACCTCATTTTCAGATTTTTCAACCCTGGAGTCAATTAAAGAATAATGAAATTCTTCTGCTGTTATTCTCTCAGACTGTTGTTTCAGATCATGTTTTACATCTTTAAGTTCAGAAGTTAAAATGTCAAATTTTCTCTCAAGTTCACTAAACCTGTTTGCCATTTGATCTAGTAGAGTCAGCTTTTCCAGCTTTTCGTTCATAATCTGCATATTTGCAAAAATCATTTCAAAAGTAATTTGCTGTGTTTTAGACATTTCTTGGATTTGTTGTGGTGGGGCAAATGCACCATGAGGAGGTTGTTGTACCATTAAAGTTGGTAGGTGGTGGCTGAAGTGGTGGAGGTGGAGGTGGCAACTGTTGTGATTGAACTGATTGCGTAATGGGTGTACTCGATATATGATGATTAGGCAATGGAGCAAGAAATTGCCATTTAATAAATAATGATGGTTGTAGAGACTTTCATTAGCACTAGCCAACATTTGTGACAATGTTGGACTTTGGTTCATGGAGGTTGCCATATTTGTTGACATACTATTATTTGTCATTGTCCCTTTGTCCTTGGAAGTTTTTCGTTTTCGTCTCTTTCTCTTTTCTCCCATCAAAAATTGTGTTAAAATCAGATTTCTTACTAATGTATTGACATAAGTTCGCCATAATATATCCAAATAAATCAACAAGACACTACATTCTAGTAATTATTGGAGAGCTATCCTGCGGACGTCTATCCCCTGTCAGCCATGTTTTTTTTTTTGAAATATGTCTGGCATTTCTTCATGTTGATAATTAATTATCAAAAATACAGCATTTATATTCATCACGAGTCGTATCCGATAGGGAAACTACAAAGAAATCGCGTGGTCACATAATGATTGAGGCATATATATGGGTTCCATTAGATTATTAAATAGGCATTTCCAAATTTGTTTGTGAGATAGTCAGCGACAGCCAACGGTGATAACATTATAATTTTATGGCGAGTGCACACCGAAAATAAAAAGATGAAGACATATGTAAAAATGTTCTCTTTCAGTATTTTGATATTACATAAATATCTGTCCTTCGCATTTCTAATGGACATCATCGAGGTGCACGACAGGAAAAATATGAGATCAATATAAAGAAAGTTTATGATAAGAGATAAAGAGATAATAATAAACAGCGGCTTCTTTATATAAGCATAAGTATAAATACGAAATCTCTAGGACTTGTTTAGCTTCTTATATCCGCGATTTAATAGCAAAGTCAAGCTTCGAAGAAAAGGATTCCAGAATAAAAAAGTGGGCTCCAGAATATAAAAGGGTTACAGAATAAGAAAAAGGGGTTCCAGAATAAAAAAAAGGGGTTCCAGGTGTTTTGTCTAATTCTGTACTCAAATAAATCACATTCCGGATAGTAGGCGTATCAACCGCCGGAACCTACATTGAAGCTATTTGTATTCGCCAATGAAATACAGCTTACGAAGAACTCTAAGAAAATCAAAAATGCAACAATATATCCGTTTTGTGTTATTCATGTAAGAGAAGGCTGTATATTATGAAAGCTTATTTGGGTCACATAATGTGATGCAACATAAAAAAAATCAACACAAATCGTGTCCACGAGAAACAAATCGTTCCCACGAATTGACAAATCATGACTACGATTAAACAAATCATACCCACGATTTGACAAATCGTGGCCACGAGAAACAAATCGTTCCCACGATTTGACAAACTGTGACCACGAATAAACAAATCGTTTCAACGATTTAACAAATCGTGGCCACGAGAAACAAACTGCTCACACGATTTGCCACGAGAAACAAATCGTTCCCACGAATTGACAAATCTAGGTAATGAATTAACAAATTGTTCCCACGAATTAACAAATCCTAGCCACGAAAAACAAATCGCTCCAACGATTTGACAAACTGTGACCACTAATAAACAAATCGTGGCTACGAGAAACAAATCGTTCCCACGATTTGACAAATCGTGGCCACGAATTAACATATCTTTCCCACGAATTATCAAATCGTTCCCATGAATTAACAAATCGTGCCACAAGAAACAAATCGGTCCCACGATTTGACAAATCGTGGCCACGTATTAACAAAAAAAAAAAAAACAAAAAAAACAGCAAAAATGTTGAAAAAATTTAGAAAAAAAATATCAAAAATTATTAAATGATTAGTTAAATAATTCAGAAATAAGTAATACAAATTATAACCATAAAAATTAAATCAATAAAAGTGAAACGATCAAAGGGAGAGACCAGTGAGGAAAATCCGTATAACATACGACATTATTAGGGAAACACAACTTAACATTTTTGGCAAGCCTCCATATTCCCGACTTGGAACGGGTATTTTATAAATAAAATGATGGGTGAACCAGGTTTAATGATGCATCACATCCCGCTTATATGACGACTAATTATAGCTTCCGTGTGCCCAGATTATGTTAAATGTCGAAGCCATAATATTGTTAAAACATTGATTTTTTTTCACACAGGTGAAATGTTTTTGTCGTTGATGTACAAGCCTTGTCTCAAACAGGTAAATGGTTGTGCCGCTCGGTGCACAAATCACACTAAAGAGGCATAAAGAGAAACCTCAAAGAAGATGCAAAAACTTAAACAAAACCGTCTTCAGTAAAATTGGAAATTGGAATTGAATATTTATCAATCAAATCTCGATATCTTCCAATAACTTTCTTCAGAAAAACTATTAATCTGCATTTATCGAAGCCCTGATTCGAAAGCTTACGAATTAAACATCTGTGTCGTTGCAAAACATCTTGATAGTGACTACATGCTCTAGCGTAACGGATCAATTGTGGACTGTTAGTCCCCGAGGATATTCACCAGCCCAGTAGTCAGTACTTCGGTGCTGACCCGAAAGCCGATTCTATTTGGAACCTTACAATATCTAAATTTTTGCATCTCCCTCATGCAAAGCTCTGTCCTTAGCTGATTTTGGCTTTACATTTAGATCATATTGGTTATTTGTTCTCTGTCAGTTTTTAAACATTTTTGAGTTTATGGTCTTCCAAACGTTTAGATTTGATCTGCACTGAATAGACATAAGTTGTCGAATGCGCATATGCAGAATTTAAATTCACAGTAACTTCGGTATTTAGTCATTTGAGAAATATATACTCCATACGCTTTGGAAAACGGAATATTACTGTCAAGGTGTGGAAAGTTTACAATATAAAAATTGAAATCGTCTCTTTTGTCATTTATTCGTGTGCTGAGGTTGCCACTGTCGTCAAACTCCAGAAGTAAACCTAAAAACGAAACAGAATGGTCAGTGTCTGTAGTCTCCTTCATTTCAAGTTCTGGGGATATATTAATGGAACATAGTCAGCAAATTTACTTTCATATTAAGCGACAAGACATCATCAATTTATCTGTATGAATAATTAAAAGATCTAGCCTCTTTAATTTTATTTTGTTTGACCAAATTTTGCAAAAATTATGTTTCGTAAGTCAGAGGAGCACAATTCGTACCCATTGGAATGCCGACTGTCTGTTGGAATATCTTGCCTCCGAACTGGACAAATATGTTGTCAATGAGAAATTCCAGCTGATCACCTGTTCTTCAGTGTAGTATCGTGTGTTACCATTTGGCACTTTGTTAGTAAAATAAGTAGATGTATATGCTAAGGCTATATATTTAAAGCTCTATCCTTTTTTTGTAGGTAAATGCGTTCTTGATAAGATCAATCAAACAACTTTTCAATTTTGAATGGGGAAGAGTAGTATAGAGTGTAGAAAAATCGAATGTTTTCAACGAGTGGATCTTTGAAAGTGACCGGTTTTCAAGTTGTTCAGAAGATCTTTTGAATTTTTGAGTATCCACATATGATTGATGCCACTACGAGAATAATCAGTATCAGTGTATTTGCTGGCCTTCTTTCACAGCAGTCAAAATCTTAGTTAGGATAATGACAGTTCTTGAGTAGAACAATTATACCGTTGTTTGTACGGGCACTTATGAAGTTTGGGTGTCCAGTACAAACTAGGCAAATAATTAGATTCGTCGTTGGTAGAAATGTTTAATGACTCCATAAACGATTTATGATTTGCCAAGATTTCATCTTTATCTATAGAATTATTTTTGTATGTGGGGTTGCCTGAACGTCAAGTTCTTGTATTAGGCAATCATAATAGTGCTTTTTACACACAAAAACAACATTGTTTGCGGCTTTGTCTGCTGGAACAACAACATACTTTTCGTGAAGGGATGAGCGACAAGATACAGCGTCACAGTCTTTGAAGATAAATTTGGGTGTATCCTGTACGCAGTTTTTCAATTTATGTATTCTATGTAACACTAAACACCGGATAACTTTTACCCACTCTGACAGTGTGTTGATGTCATCAACTTCAGATTCACGCTTGAGCCAGGATCTGGCATATTCCTCAACTGTGTCCATTATGATCTTAAAATTATGATTCCAGTTGATACGTTGAGATTCCCTGAACTTCGGGACTTTTGAAATAATTTTCCTGAGACCATCGTGTTCAGTGATATTCAGATTACCTGTAATAACGTGGCCAGATGGTTGGTATATTAAAGGTTAACTAGAATGTAAAAGCTGGTTTTCTTGATTTAACTGAATTAATTATTAAGGAACGATTTGTTTCTCGTGGCCACGATTTGTCAAATCGTGGGAACGATTTGTATTCATGGCCACGATTTGTTAATTCGTGTGAACGATTTCATAATTCGTGGCCATGATTTGATAATTCGTGGGAATGATTTGTTTCTCGTGGCCACGATTTGTCAAATCGTTGGAATGATTTGATAATTCGTGGCCACGATTTGTTAAATCGTGGGAATGATTTGTTTATTCGTTGCCACAGTTTGTCAAATTTCGTTTCTCGTGGCCACGATTTGTCAAATCGTGAGAACAATTTGTATAATCGAGGCCACGATTTGTCAATTCTTGGGAACGATTTGTATCTTGTTGCCACGATTTGTACCTCGTGGCCACAATTTGATAATTCGTGGGAACGATTTGTTTCTCGTGGCCACGATTTGTGTTGATTTTTTTTATGTGGCACCAAATTATGTGACCCAAATAAGCTTTCATAGGTAGGTAGTATAGTGGGGCTGTCCAGATCCATAGTCCCAATGTTAAAGTCCTTCGATTTTTCCCTCCGATTGGGAGGGACTTTTTGACCAAGTGAAAAGCTGCTGTGGAAGTCTTTTTGACGAGGTGCTAATGTACTTTAGTGTGTCATTGACCTTCTGACCTCGTCCTGTATGTCTCGTCTTTGGCTTCACCCTTCTTCTGTTTAAGATGCCTTCATTTATGAAGCTATTGTTCTGCCCTGTGTAAGATGCTTTTATTGGTTTTATCTTAGGTCTGGTCCCTAACCCTACCTTAAACTTTTATTTTGACCTATACTCTTATCATTCTTTTTATCATATTACCCTAATCCTTTATGTTAGCTCTAAACATGACCATAATCTAACCCCAATCATTGTGTTTTATATGTCGTGTTCTCTGAACCATACACTAACTTCTGTGTTTCCCAATACTTTGTTGTTCTTGTTCTACGTTTCCATCCTAACCCAAGTTATTTGGTGTTTGTATGCATTATGTTGTGTTCTCTAAATTCTTAATCACTCATTTCTTGATTTTCTTGTCTTCTGTTTATGACTAACTCTACCCATCCGTTGTTCTAATTTTTTTCTGTTTCTTTATTTATAGTTACGTTTCTTTTCTAATTTGAATGCTCTTCTTATTTTTAACCTTTTATTTTCTTTATCCAACCTCTAACCCTAACCTAAGTTGCTATGACAACTTTTATTTTTTTATTTGTTCTTGTTTTGTTTTGTTTTTTTTATGTTTACTTTTTTTTGTGTTTCCTTGTTTTTCTTCTGTATTTGATTTCTTTTTTATTATTTCTTCTATGTTTTAAGCGTATAAGCCAATGAAATAAACAACAAGATATTAACATATATACATTTTATTATCTCCGTCATTAGATAGACACGGGTCGGAGTGCCACATGCTATCTTTACAGTGTTTAATATCCATAAGGTAAAGTACAATAATCAGTCATGATGATTCTTTTGTCAAACACTAGTCTATAATCTTTACTTTGATGGATGGAAAATAGTCTCTTCTGGTCTCTTATAATTCTAAAATCATCAGTAACGGTCTTCACATCGTCTCTTTTATTAGTGACCATATGTTTTATCGTATCAAAGTTGATGGTCAGAGAGTTCATGTAGTTAAGACTGATTCCTCGCACTTTAGATATGGTGGTATTCATGTTCTTATCGGGTTTGATTAATTTGTAAGCGTAGTTTTTGGGTCCTCCAGTCACAAACTCTGTAATTGTGTTATCTGGTACTTCATTCGTAAGATCTCCTCCTAATTCGGGTTTCCATTCTTCAGGTTGAGATGTATAAACAATAGAATCGGTATCGGCGTATAAAGCTCGTCTATCCAACTTCTCTAAATAACTATATAATTTTCAACGGGCTTGAGCGGTTGTATAAGCAGCAATGACGACATTAGTACGCCAGGGATCTTCCACAAACTCTTCTTTATACTGGTATCTAAATTCCACCATCTCATCATTGACGAGATAAACACCCATGACGATAATTTGGTCACTGGTAAACATATCGAAATAGTCCACAGGTTCACTCACATATTTGATTTGGGGTAAGTTGCTTCTTTGTCCGAGTTTTCCCCAAAAGCTATTTAACATGAGTTTAGCTAATGATCTCAATCCAGGATTTTTCTTGATGTTATTATAGTCTAGGAGTATACCCTCCTTTTCGTGGTAGTTTCGAATATACTTCAACTTGTTATCTTCGGTGTCACACCACTCGGGCCAACCACTAGCCTCTTGTTTTATTTTAAGGAAAGTATTGATATATTCGGTGAAAAGACCACCGGTCTTTGAATTTGGGTCATATTGATCTGTCTCGAAGTGCCACACTTCATAGATCTGTCGAATTATATATGCTTTTTCCACAGCTTTTTTCACTTCGTCCGTTACCCAGGTTCCACTCAGTGCTCGTTGATCATCGGTATGTTCACAAGGTGTTTGTTGATTCGATTCCGCACAGGTTTTACATAACGGAAATAATAACTTATTGTTGAT